>JAKOGH010000230.1:0-26547 GCA_024811115.1 Terana coerulea
GAGGACCTTCGTCATGTCTACATTTCCTCTGCAGAGCGAAAGTCAGTGCTGAGGTGACAGTCTGGGACAGTAGGCGCGTACACGAAATACCCCGCCACGCTACCAAACCCTAGCATACGAGCGGCCCACGCATTCCCGTCTGGCTGGTCAGACGCTGGTAGGGTATCCACAAGAAGAGCTCGATCCACAGCTTGCACTGTCGCATTATTCAGCATCTTATAGATGTAATAGTGAAACTTGGCCCACCAGCATTGATTGAGAAATCAATCGTAAA
Organism: Terana coerulea; assembly: GCA_024811115.1. Taxonomy (NCBI): domain Eukaryota; kingdom Fungi; phylum Basidiomycota; class Agaricomycetes; order Polyporales; family Phanerochaetaceae; genus Terana; species Terana coerulea. The sequence continues at coordinate 275 of JAKOGH010000230.1, forward strand.
TATGGCAAGGATTGCCAAACATATCGTCAGAACGCCATGCTAAGCCGATAATCATTCGTTGAGATTGGACTAGAACAAACTGCTTAAAGTCTTGATCCACATACCGCAGCTGACCCCACGAAGTGAATATGCTTGCAAATGGTTTGGTGAAGCCGAGCAACAGCATAGCGCACAGGCAAATCAGAGACTCCAACAAGCATGTATGGTCTCCTTCTACCAAAGCGAGACTTCGAATTGTCCGCCAATACACCTACATAAAGGTTGAGACCTCAGTGAGGAAGTGCGAGACAATCACGCACCAATGAGGGGCTGGACAATCAACCCAGATATTGGTCCCGCCAGGAAGACCATAGCCACTGCAGATTTTGAGAGGCCCAATGATATGAGGTATGGTGTACCTACGGACAGGCTTGAGTTTCAGAGAGCATCAACTTGAACGACAGGCACACGCACCATACGACATCTCCACCGACCAGAGCACTTGTACCCCCAACAGCCCGACGGTCAGTGCGGGTAACTGAAGCCATCTTGGACCCAGTATCTTTGACACTCCGACCAGTTGTACATCGTCCGCATGCCCCCTTCCTCAGCAATTGGTAGCGCAGAAAAGCCCGTCATCAGGCTCTGTCGGCCAAGCGTGTATTCAGATTGACATGTATTTCGGAGGTTCGTTGGTCGTTTGCAACCAAGATACTATGGTGTAGTGTACCGTAGAATGTAGAGTATCCCAGGGTGATGGAAATACAGAGAAGAGAAGAGAGACTGCCGCCTGTAATGGGTGTTTGAACTTGGGTTGAATTGAGACCAGCTGCGCTTGTGCCCAGCCTGGTGACGTCTCAAACGCTCGCGGTCAAGCTTCGGGCGCTTCTGACATCGCGTGTCCCTTGCGCCTAATTGGGTCTCTCCGGAGTCCGTTCCGAGAGAGCGAGGTTGATCCGATCACTCGGCTTGTGCCACGTCGCGCTGTTTCCGGTTCAGGCCACTGGCCAGCGTGCAGAAAGTCGTGTTTTGCGCGCGACGACCATCGTCACCGCAGACCACGACTCGAAGTTGAACTTGCAGTGAGGGCCTTTTGCGGCACCTTCTCAGGTTCATTTCCGTCCTTTGTTGTCTTAACGAGGCTTGCATCTTAACGATTCCGCCCGTCATGACCGTCACCGTTCTCGCCTCCCTCTCGCTGCTTGCGCTGGTCGTGACTGCTCGCCCTTTGATACCAAACTCAAATGACGCACAGCGGACGTAAGCCTCAAATACCTATCAATTTAGAAGCTGCTCACGTTTTTCTTTGTGAACCTTAAGCGATCTGCCGTCTTTAGAAGTGCGAAACGCTGTGCAGTCGGTGTTTGAGTCTCACGTAGGGTGAGCTGGTTGGTTTGGCTCGTGGGTTTTGTATCTCTTATGGCGCATATAGGCAACCAGCGGAATGTCTCAATTGCGAGAGCGAGCATGTAGAGCTTCATGTCACCTCTTCTGAAGTACAGAATGCCGTACTCTCCAAGCTGGACGATCTCAATGCCATAAAAGCTCTCGTACCTTTGGACTCCATCGGTCCCCATTCCGAGGATGAGAAGAAACTGTACGAAATGCTCACAAGTGTTGTAGCGTCTGGCCGAACCCCCAGCTTGAATGATATCGACGGGGACGAGCTGGTATCTGCTAACTCCGGTTTAGAAGACCTCAATGAACAAGTTGGCCTTACGACGAATGAAACACGATCGAACAACCCGAACGATCCTTTCGCTGTTGCTGACTCCGACAGCCTCGTTACACTCGGTTTATCCTGCGTGGCTGCGGCATTGGCCCTGACCTGCATTGCTGGCCTGCTTTACCTGCAATATGCTCTCAAGAACAGGTACCCAACTCTCAATATGGCTTGGAAAGGTCTTCCGCTTGTAGAGAAACAGTCAATTTGTGACGCTTCGACGAATCACTCTGACGACGAATTTGGAGAATACCCTGGAGAGAAATTAGGCCTATTGTTCCTCGATGTGGAAGCCCCGCAACAGGGCTCGGTGCTCATTTCTACGGACGAGACATGTGGTAATGAAAAGGCTGATTATATCTCTGAAGACGAGGGATTCGACGAACAGAACGAGAAGTTCCATGACGCAGAAAGTTCGATCTACACGCAGCTCAACCCGAGTCTTCCGACGATATCAGTCTCAGAACATCCCGATCCAGACTTCCTCCCCTTACCAAACCTCGAGGTCGCGATACCTTACTCTACACCTCCTCATACCCCTCCCCGAACCCTTCGCCGCATCCCCAGTCACCTCCAGATGCGAGATGGCACTCCTACGTCGCCTCTGAGCAAACCGGCCTGGTCCCTCCGCGCGTCCGATGCACCGGCACTTGGGCTCGCCAGTCCTTCAGCCTCTCCGATGATGCGCGCGCTCTCCCCCTTCCCGTCTCCCTCCCAACGTCTACCGCTCCGCTTCCAATCCCTGGCGCCTTCATACCCGACGAAGACCAGGCCGTCTCTGCGCGGCCCTCGCCTCGTCGCGCATATCGCGCTCCAGTACCCGAGCTCGACATTGCCTTTGCCATGCAACTTCGTCCCGGATTGGGGCTGGGCTCTGACCCTGCATGGCTCGTCAGGTTTTTGATGGCCATGTTTGGGTGGATGACGGTTCTGATTGGAGGTACCGGGGGCAGAACGCCCAATCGCAGAATGATCGCCTGAGCACATATCCACCACAACTGTTCATAATCGTCGAACCCCTTCTTTCCGCCGCTCAACATCTCCATCCACCTTTCGAAGCTCCTCGCTCCGCACATGTTTCCCCTTCCGGCCCTCCTGTGCAATCATTTTCATTTGTACCTTGCCGCCAACTGTTTCATCCGCCCTTCCACCATCCCTTCGCACTTTCCCCCAGGATCGTCAACAACTCGCCACCAATTATTGCAACACCACACGCTCATTTTTGCATTTCATACCCCACATAGTGTTACGTCAGTCATTCATACCAACATGTTGTTCGCTGCATCACCACATGGATTCTCGGATCGATCTGGACCATATCCTACTGCACATAGCTGTCGTATAGTTCAGTCCCATAATCTCGTGCTTGGAATTGATTGTTGTTTGATATACAGCCCACGCAACAAGGAGCTTCGTAGTTTCGGGGATATGGTATTCGTTTCAAATTCTGCACCGACTACTTACCAGCGCCGACCTCCGAACTTACACCCACTCTCTAGGCTTTTGCAGCACCTCCACCATTCGCCTTTCCTCATTCTCCTCGCCTTCCACTCCCAAATCCGACATGTATTCCCAGCGGGCCGTCTCCGGCAGGCTCATCAGCACATTCTCAGCCTGAACCCCGGGCGTCGCGAGACCGAACTTGGTGCCCCGGTCATACACTAGGTTGAACTCGACGTAACGGCCCCGACGCAACAGTTGCCATCTGCGCTTGCGCTCGTCCGAGGGCGACCCGAGCCGCCGTTCGAGAATGGGCAGGTAGGACGGAACGAACGCGTCGCCGCATGCCTTGATGAACTCGAAGATCTCGCCGGACGTCTGTGGCCGAACGGCAGCAGTGTCTGAGAGCAGAGAGTTCGGCTCGTCGCACAGGTCGTCGAAGCGGATGCCGCCAACGCCTCTGTGCTCCCCTCGGTGTTTGATGAAGAAGTAGTCATCGCATGACTTCTTGAATGCGGGATACAGTTCTGGACCATGCTTATCGCATACAGCTCTGAGGATCTCATGGAAGTGGATAACATCGTCCTCGAAGAGATGATTCGGCGTGAGGTCGGTGATGCCTCCAAACCACTACCCCAATATCTTCGCGTCTGTGTCCCTGGACTCCGTAATCTCACTGTACCGGTAATTTGCGTGAACTGTAGGGGCGCTGGGTTTCTTGGATGAATGGCGAGGCTAATACCCCCGCGAAGAAGGGGAGGCATCCGGTGTTGCCAGGATTGTACTGCAGGGACGAGTGCTCTGTCGCCATCTGCTTGACCGCCGCGGGTGGGAGCATGCCATGGATCATAGAAATGTTCACGCCTGCATTTTCGAGGACGGAGCTTGGATGGCCTGGTGCGGTGAAGGTACACGAGACACCTCGCCCGCAGGACGGTGCACAATGAAAAGAGACTGGACGCACGCTCAAATTAGTTGCAGTGATCTTGCCAGTGCCCTCTCAGCGCTGGCCGTGTACGGTTGCCGAGCAGGGTCAGGCTTATTGCACGAGTTCGAGTCCGAAGATCAAGCGCTTGATGCGAGTTTGATGGCGCATCACGCCGCCTCCGAAAACTGGAATCAGTGAATTTGGCCGTTCTGCGTGTGTCAGTGTACATTATCGCCTTCATAGAGCTGGAAATGATATCTTCTGAGAGGCTAGGAGGTATATAAGGTGCTGGGGGCACGAAACATGAGAGCGGCGCTTGGGCGCTTACTTCTCGGACTTGTCCGAGTGAGCCGCTACGCCTCCTGATTTGGTAATTTCTTGATGAATACCAAAGCAAGGCGAACTGCCAGCAGGATGTGGGTGCTCAACACAGTCAGTCTGCTATCTTGCTTCTCATTCAATTGATTCATTTATTTCACAATAATAAAGATGTGATAAAAAAGAAAAGCGCTTCAACCACTCGGCGCTAAGTGCTATAGCACACGCATCTATTTTCTTCGTATAGTCAGCGATAGCAAGATGTACTCATAGCCATGCATCAGCCAAGTTAATGGACTTCAGCACTATTCTTGTTGTAGCTTGTGCTTCCCAGTTGACCTGGTGCTCATCAAGAAATCACCAAATCAGGAGGCGTAGCGGCTCACTCGGACAAGTCCGAGAAGTAAGCGCCCAAGCGCCGCTCTCATGTTTCGTGCCCCCAGCACCTTATATACCTCCTAGCCTCTCAGAAGATATCATTTCCAGCTCTATGAAGGCGATAATGTACACTGACGCACGCAGAACGGCCAAATTCACTGATTCCAGTTTTCGGAGGCGGCGTGATGCGCCATCAAACTCGCATCAAGTGCTTGATCTTCGGACTCGAACTCGTGCAATAAGCCTGACCCTGCTCGGCAACCGTACCGTGGGACTCTTTGGCAGGAGATCTAGAGCGACAAGTCCGAGGGCGAATGGGAGATGGGGGATTGCGTGAGTAACCACAGCACCTTCCCCATCTGGAGCGCTCCCGAGTTTGATCGGCCGATAACACGTGGTTTCGCTAGAGCCGGCGGGCGCTTCACTGCTCAATGCCGTCAACTCCGAGTCTGAATTCAAGTGACTGGCTGCTCTATACTCTAACCTTGCTCTACCTCCCGGTTTCTGCTATCTTTGCGACAGTTGAGTCTCTGGCACCTGTGCTCACTGGTGGATAAGCAGTCAGAGTATGCTCAGAATCGTGAAAAGCTGTCGAAAGACATGTCGTCTACCATCCACACGGCAATTACACTGGACCCCTCAACGGCGAAGAGAGTTGTTCAACCCGGATGAGGTTGAGCGTGCTTCAGACGAGGTGGACGTTTGCATTGTCGGGGGTGGACCCGCAGGAATCAGTGCGGCTATTCGGCTCAAGCAGCTCGAGCAGGAGAAGGGGAAGGAAGTGCGAGTAGTCGTTCTTGAGAAGGGCGCGGAAGTCGGTGAGTGTTCAGCACGATGTTTATAAGTGCTTGAGTATACTCACAAGCATTACAGGCTCGCACATACTTTCTGGCGCGGTGATTGAACCTCGAGCTTTGAATGAACTACTGCCAGATTGGAGGTCATTACCAGACCATCCGCTGAAGCAACCTGCGGGCGAAAGCTACATGCGGTTCCTCACCGAAACTCGTTCCTTCCCAATACCGCACCCTCCACAAATGTCCAACAAGGGCAACTACATTGTATCTCTTTCTCGTGTAACTGCATGGTTAGCCGGCATCGCTGAAGAGATGGGTGTAGAAATCTATCCGGGCTTCGCAGGCGCAGGTCTTGTATATGGCGAGGACGGCGGTGTTCACGGTGTGCGGACCAACGAAATAGGACTGGACAGGCAAGAGCGAATGAAGGACTCCTTCGAACCTGGGATGGAATTCCGTGCAAAGGTCACCCTTCTTGCTGAAGGTGCTCATGGATCCCTGTCCAAAGAAGCCATTCGGAGGTACGGCCTCCGAGAAGGAAAGGATCCTCAGACCTACGGCATTGGTGTGAAGGAAGTGTGGAGAGTGGATCCCAGCAAGTACCGTGCAGGAGAAGTGGTACACACTATGGGCTGGCCATTGGACTGGCGTACGTATGGCGGTGGTTGGGTCTACCATATGAACGACGGGCTCGTATCCTTTGGGTTGGTCATCGGCTTGGACTATGCCAACCCATACTTGAGCCCGTACAGGGAACTACAGGTACGGCCTCACAGCTATTTAATACGTCGCAGGCTGACCGGTATTACAGCGCATGAAGCACCACCCCTACTTCCGAGACCTTCTCTCTGGAGACTCGAGCCGAATAGCGTATGGCGCCCGCACGCTGAACGAAGGCGGCCTCCAGTCCGTTCCCAAGCTGAACTTCCCAGGTGGCGCACTCATTGGCTGCTCCGCGGGCTTCGTCAACGTCGCAAAGATTAAGGGCACCCACAATGCCATGAAGAGCGGCATGCTCGCTGCTGAAGCCGCGTACGATGCCATCCACGAGAACGACGCGCAGGAGGGCAAGGCGACGGACCTCGGCAAGTACGACCAGGACCTGCGCAGCAGCTGGGTGTACGACGACCTGCACGAGGTGCGAAACCTCCGGCCGTCGTTCAACACGAGTCTCGGCATCTGGGGCGGGATGGCATACTCGGGCGTGGACAGTATGTTCCTGAAGGGCCGCACGCCGTGGACGTTCCGCAACAACTCGGGTAAGAGCGACGCCGCGCATACGAAGCCTGCGCGCGAGTGCACGCCCATCGAATACCCGCCATTCCAGCCGCCGCTGTCGACGGACCTCCTCACGAGCTTGGCGCTAACTGGTACAAATCATGCGGAAGACCAGCCGGTGCATCTGCGGGTGCGAAGGTACACGAAGGCAAAGAACACGGCGGGCAAGGAAGGCCAGACAGTGACACCTCCCGCAAAGGAGACCTTCGTGGAAGGCCCTGAGGTGCGAAGGGAGCACACGCGTGTAAATGTTGACGATTATGCTGGTCTACTCGGCCGGGCATGTCCTGCGCAAGTCTACGAGTACGTCGAGGATGAGGCGGCACAAGGCACTGAAGGCGACGGTTGGGGTGGTAAGAAGCTTGTGATCAACTCTCAGGTACGTATCTACATTCTAAGTTGAATGAACTGTCCGTAACACTTACTGTCATCAGAACTGCATTCACTGCAAGCTCTGCGACATCAAGGTACCTACCCAAGATATCACCTGGACCGTGCCAGAGGGCGGAGGCGGACCCAAGTACAGTGCGTAGATTGGCTATGTCTATTTTGCAAAGTAGCTGACATTGTCTTCAGCCATCACATAGTGTGCTCGCTCTTAGTCGAATGGTACGGGAGGCCGGAGTCAACTTGGTCGAGTGTAATTCTTGGTTTTCTCCATGTTTGCACATTCGCTCGAACATAGTATCCCGGATTGCGACGCTGCAACGCAGCCGATATTGGACCATAGCATTGTACATCATTATCCCGTGGTTCTCAACAACGTACACCTAGTAAATATTCTGGTGCCTATGAGGTAATTGAGCACTGTCATTGGGATGAACATCTAGCATGACTCGTGGTCATAGTCCTAACATTAGCCTTTATGTAAAATATCACAGAATGTTATACAACAGGTGGACTCCATGTCCTCCGAGATAATAGGTGTACAAACTCGGTACCTGACCTTCGACTCGGACCGTCTATTCGCCATCCAACCAGGTCAACAGTGCGCTATTCTGATATCGTATCAGCCTCCGGCACACCTTCCGCAGCTACCGCCGTCGTAGTACCCAGCGAGCTCGCCCCTATGAGTGATGTTCGCCGGGGTTTCCGAGCCATAGGACTCGAGCGTCGAGAAGACGAAGGGGTTCCTGCCGGACTACCTCGCCCTCGCGCTGCCCCACCCAAGCTACCTGCTCTCGCCAGAGTAGAGCCAACCGGAGTTGCCGTGCCGCTGCCAGCGTTCGTATTCGTTGAACTTGAAGCGGCTGGTGACTTGATGCGGAGGACTCTGATCATAACCCATCCCAGCCAGGTCGCTTCGTAGGCAGCGCGCTCGCGCTCTTCTCGCACTCGCTCGAACTTGTTGCGGTAGCGTTCGTAGGAGTCGCGGAACGAGCGGTCCACTCGCGACGAGAAGATGAGTTCGCCACGGGGGGTTGGAGGAGGGTGGGATGGGGGTTATGGGCACAGAGGTGCTGCGCTTATCTGGGCGATTTGGCGAAGGTGTGCGACGTTTCCCTTCTGTGTCTATCGTAGGTGGTGGCGAAGGCGGTGTGCGGGCAAATAATGCTGAGAAAGGGTTAAACGGCAGCTTGGAGCGTAATGGGAGTTGGCGAACGTTCAGGTACATGTTCAGGTTCCGAAGAGCCTTATTGGCATGTGGTACGTATCTTGGACAAACGTGAGCTGAAGCGTCGTCACATAAACAGCGCAGACCGACACTCACTTGTTCGCATACCCAATCTTCTCCGCATACAACCCACTCAAGAAGAACAGAGCAAGCGTGGTCACAGAGACACACAACAGTCCTAAGGCGAGGAACGGATGCACTTTGACGTCGACATTAGGGCCATAGATGTCCGGCAGTATCCGTCGCAGCAGCCATGTATACGGTAAGGAGAGAAAATTGCTTTGCAGAACGACTTCTGAGAGAAGGAATGCGATGATGAGGAGCAGCTGGGCAAGAAACACTGCCGACCGACCGTTAGCCTGCTGGGATGGGAGGAAGCTGGCCGGAGCACCCACGCTGATAGCGATGCTTTCTACGGTTTAGACTGGCTGCATTAGACTTCAAACGCTCTTCGAATAAGAGCAGATCTCGATAAGTCCCGGAGTCGTTGGGTGGATGGTACGAGCCGTTCTTTGGGATGGAAGTGAGCCGAGGTGGCATATAACTTGACAGGCAGTGAACAGTTCAGTTTCAGATTGCCTCAGCTATGCGTTTGAGGGTCCTGACGGCAGTACAGGTGGAGAATTGGGCCTACGTAGAGAGGAGGTGGTAGTAGAGGACAGACCGCCGCGGAGCTTACGGGCGAAACACGCGCACTCCAGATTGATCGCAAGTAGCGCCATGCACCTTGCTTTGACCGCACACGTGAAAACACCTCGAGCTCAACTTTGTCAGGACTGGCTTGGAACTGGCATTCAAGATCAAAAATAGAGAGATATAGTAGGAAAATTATTACAAATGGTAGGATGATGATGTAGGATTAAATAGCGCAAGATTATATGTCGTCGTACTTGAGACTGATCAATGACAGTTAACGTGAACTCAGGACCTGGGTTTGCACTCCTTCTTATGCCCTTGTGCCCAATGTGCCTACTCCACGATTCAGCGATGTAATGCTTCCAGAATGCCTCAGTGCCAGACTCACCCGTTGGCAAGACCGAGAGCAGTAATGTCTCTGCTTGCAACCGCTGCACGCCTTGAGGTTGTTCGGGCTGCCGCAATTGGCACATGCTGAATTTCCAGGACGGTCTGTGCGCCTGTCTGACACGCCTTCCTGCAAAATTGTTCCAGTGGGGATGCCGTATTCGTCGACCAGTGGGGTGTTCACGAGCGTTTGTCCCTTCTTTACTGACGCGGCGCCGATCTTATGCTTATCCCAGTCCGAAGAAAACGGCACAACAAATTGCTTCGCGGCGTTGGTGACGGAGGCTTTAGAGTCCAGGGCAATTCGAACAGCTTGTTGGGCGTCCCGGATAGAGAAGTGGTCGAAATCGAAGTTCGCGGTGTAGCGCTGCTGAGAGTAGCCAGGCGAGTCAAACATTTTATCCAAAGCTTCCTTGCGTCCTTTTGCGCTCTTGTCGGCATCCTTAAGGAGATCGGACCACTCGTACGAGCTAATACCGTCAGGTGGATGCGCCCCCGCGCCGTCTAGGACCGTTACAGCACCTGTACTGTCTTGTATTGATGCTATACTTTCGACCTGTGCGTTACCAATAAAGTGAGTGAAGCAATGGCTTTCAAGTAAACCTTCTCACCTTGATGACAAATAGCCAGTGATCACCGAAGTCGTATTCATACCCCATTGTGTCTTCAGGGCTCTGCATAATGTGAGCAATGGTCCACCTGGGAAGGGTCAGAACCTGGAACAGGCCTTAGTTGGCAGTCTATCATGCGTACTTGTCATCTGGGATAAACGCATAGCCCATCCCGTCGATATGCATCATATCGACGGAAGTCGAACCCTGTGGCAGGCAGCGTCAACTCGTGATGACAAGCTCTGAAACGATGAGTTCAACCTTAGGACCGAAAATTGCACCGTCCTTGAAATCGGTAAACACGTGGGAGTGCAGGTTTCGGACGCTACATGGGTAACATCAGCCGGACTGCGACATGTCTGTGGTCAACAAGGGTGCACTCACAGCCCAAATAGTGGCTTCATAACCTTGTCGGAGAATACAGACAGCGTGATGCCACCCGAAACTTTCACGCTCCTCCAGATCCTCGGGCCCATTTGATGCTTTGGCTTTGGCATATGCTCGATATGGATATGCAGGGTGTAGTCGCGTTTGCGAAGGTCGGCGAGATCCACGGCGCTCAAAGCAGCTGTCTATTGTAGATGTGATGCGTGCGCAGGAGGTCAGGGGCGCAGAATCATACCTTTTATCTATCAGGGCGTTGACAAACTGCAGTTCCGGAGTTGGAAATGGACTTGAGAAGTACATAAACTGAATGTCCATCTATACTAGTGCTCGTCAGGGGCGACCAAATGGGCAACAACGACTACACCAACCTTGCGTTGCATTACCCTCATGTAGTCGGTATCAGAGCCCTCCTGATCAGATCCCCACTAGAATTTGTGAGCATAAATCCTTAATACCAGGCTTGGAAGACTCATACGGGTAAAATGCCCCAGGATTTAATCCTGCCGTCAAGACACTTATATTGTCTGAAGTCCTTCGGGTCTAGTCCCATCATTAAGCCTTATCTTCTAGTATAGCCCGTACATCAAACTCACCCTCCCAGAGTATTTCATCCAATCCAAATCCAGCGTCCTGGAAGAGGAACTTGACATATTTTGGCATCCGGAGTTGGCCGCGAGGAGTGACACGGCGAGGATCTGCGGCGTTGATCCTGCCATCCCCTGGGTTCGGGCCTACCGTAAGGTTCATTCTACGCCTATGACACGACTGAGTTAGTAGAAGGACGTGGTGGTGGTCGCAATTCAAGATTGTGCTGTGTGGCGCGGAGCCTAAAATGCATGGACAGTGTGACTGTTACAGTCACATCCCGATCGGTGGCCTGCGGTGGCCACTGCAGTTGTTTCAGCGACGTCAAGGGAGCATAGGGAGATGTGCTCACAAAGCATAAGAGATCGCACGTGTAGACTTAGCTCACAGCGCCTCGTAGTCCAGCCTGGGAACCACAGCTGTCAGCGAAGCTGGTAAGCATTGGTCACAGCTTCACGCCACAAAGGCCGTGGCCGGACCGTGTCAGAAAACCGCACTGGCAAGGCTATGCTTAAGCGTGTTCATACCCCTAGGGAGTTTTTCAGGTTGGGTTGCCAAGCGTCTCGGACGCTGCGCTCAGCATTTTCGGACCAAAACCGATCCTGCTAGCCGGCTACTACGGCTAGAACACAGAAATATAATTTATAATAAGAATACTGATACACAACACACCTAAAACCCAAAGAGACCCAAAGTCCACTGCTCACGACATAGATACTTCGCGGTCGATTAGCTACCTCACCCGCTCATCGCTCATGGTAGGGATTGATGATGTCTTTCCCGTATTTTCGCAGCTCGTCGAGAGCGGGCTCGTCACCGTCCACCTCTTCGGCGAGCCTTTCCGCTCTCCGCTGGGACGTGTCCCTTCCTAGTAGCCACGTAATTTCCAGGAGTCCTAAAGTGCCTACAGGGTGTCTAGCCTTCTCGGGATGCCGAGGCTGTCTAATGACTGTGATTGCGATCAACAGCATAGCTGTAGATACACCGAAGGCGAGCCATGGCTAATCAAGGATAATTAGCATGCGTATAGGGTGTGGGCTGAAGTGTACTCACGCCGTCTTGATTTATCTAGGGAAAGTGTTAAAACTGCGTCTGGATCTCAACGGAGTTCGGCAGCTTACCAGCACTGAGTCCGTACTTGCGTCCGCATCATAGCCGACCCAGTCATCGGCGTCGGAGCTGGTAAGGATCGAACGTATCGCCGCTGCAACACCCACCAGTCAGTGTTCAGCGCACTATGTTGTATACGCAGCTATCTCTTACCACGCCAGAAGACCGTCGCAATAGAGCCACCAATGTACATTTCGAGGTCCATGAGATTAATATGCTGGACGACCGGCCTGTAATATCCCAGAGCCTCCATACCGATGCTATGATCCCACAACAAATCAGACCAGAGTAAGCACTCAACATGAGCACGAAAACGTACTCCTCGAGGAGAGAAGGTGTGTACGTGAGATTCTTGTCGGAGTTCCCTATCTGAAAGAATTGTGGTGTATGGCTTGGAGGTGAAAGCGACGGAAAAGATCCAATCTACGAAAGGGATCCTCAGTTAGGCCTGGGGATACAAGCACTCGGACAGCACATACGAGAGCAAGGGTCGAATCTTTCGTGGGCGGCGATATCACAGGCAAGGTCGAGTTGCCGTCCCACTCTATCTTGTACCGTGGAAAGTAGTCGGTGTCGACATATCGCGCGTAGGTGTCAAAGAGTATGTTGGCATGAGGCGCTTCAACGTTACATGCCATAACGTATACAGAAGAGATGGCAGCTGCGCAGAAATATGAGCGACACTCAAGTAGCTGATACACGGGAGCACCTACCGCAGTCCGCCGATACACTGCAATCGTACGGATAGACCGTCGGTGAAAGACTGATAGCGTCGGCTGAAAAGCCGTTGCTGTCAATCACTTTCATCGTTGACGCTACAATCATGGTTGGCGGTGGGATAGCATCCGACGAGCCATTTCGCCACACTGCGGGCCGGATGTTGAGTGATCGCGCGGCTGGGAGAGCACGTCTACGAGTTAGCCGTCATGACAAGAGATACAAGTCTTCGACAGAACGCGTACTTGGTGCGATTACGACATCCTCCAGGTCGTCGTGAACATGGACTGTAAAGGCCGAGGTTGTCGCATTGAACGCTACCTGTTGTGCATTGGGTAGCTTCTGGCAGCTTGCTACGAATGCGGTAGCACTGATAGAAACGTCTTGGGTGCCTGTCTGGTAGAAGTTTGGGACATCATATACGATCGAGCCCTGCAATCCGTTCGTTGTTGGCAGAAGCATTCGACCTGGCGTCCAAACCAACGGAATGATGTCTATGCTCGGAAAAGCCTCCCTAAGTCTAGCACAGCTCAATAAAGTCGGAAATAGGCCATCCAAAATGCGAAAGACTTACTGAACTGTGTCGTTCCCAATGAACTTCAGCTTCCCGGTGATCTTGTCATAGCTAGAACTATGACCAGTGATCACCGTGAAGGTGAACAAGTGAGAAGCGATGCTGCTCAAAGCCAAGATCCCGCCCAAGTAGAGCAAAATGCACAGCACCAGGCCCGCAGCAGCGAGGTCCTGTCTCCGATGAGGATTACGACGACGGAGAACGTCCTTGCATCTCCAAATCACAGGGACGGCTGCACCAAGGCCTAGCCATGCAGTCGACTGGTCGTTCATGGACGTGAGGCTGTGCCTTTCCCGCAAGATTCGCTTCAGAGCCAGCTTCTGAGTGAGCCAGAGTAACGGTATCGTGTATATCTAAACACGACAACCGTAAGTCTACAAGGGCTTAAGGGACGACGGGCGACCACTCACTTGTATCGCTTTACTCGGAAACGTGACCACCGCCCAGTACATCAACCATTCTGCCATGTTGAGTTCATTATCGTTGAACTGAAAGGGTACACCGCGACGCTTGTACCGGGTGATGATTAGAAATAAACTGCCAGCAATGAGGGCCAAATGCATGACCATGCAAAGGGTAACGAGGAGTATTTCCGTGAATCGAATCCCGCCGCCGCCCGCTGGTGGACTTCTGCGTGGTTCTCCCCGTTCTTTCTTGGGAAAGTCGTCCTGATCATCGTCTTGAAGGGGAGCGTATGGGAGGATCTTCACGTCCATCTTGTGGGCGGGTCCAGTCGGAGTAGAGGAGAGAACAGAGGGAGTGAGCTAGAGGCCAGAGCGGACGCGACGTATTTGCATACCCTGGCACCTGGCACCGTTGCGCTTATTTACCAGACAGATGCCACGGCATCCATCAAGCGCGGATCGTGAGTTAAGGCGGCTGTACCGCGCGCTTTCCATGGCGGTGTTGCATTTACTAGTTCCTTGATACGAGGATCACAGCCAGATCAAAGAAGGGACATCCTGGGAGCTACGACGAGCTTAGAAACTGACCATGCACCGGACAACGTCTGAGCTCACCGGACAGAAGCCCACTTCCATAACGGTGGTGGGTGCCATTTTTGTTTACATTGTACTAGGGATTTCGTGAACACAGAAACAATGATGCATGGCTGGCGCTCACGTTGAGTCAGTGTTCCAGGCTGTTGACTGCTTGAGGTGTGTACTCAAACAATGAGGCGCGTTAATCAGAAAATCTGAGCCTCCGGAGACGAACACGGAGGCCAGCCGCGCGCGAGTGTGTGAAGTGGGGCAACCGCTAAGTAAACGCAGATTCCTGAGGATTTGGCAGCTTGGCAGTTGGCTGTGGCCAAGCGACTCCCACCCTTATCATCCCAACCAGTCCTGAAAAGGCTGGCTTGGGGTCTCGTCTCACCGGGTCAGCCCAGGGTGGGTATGTGACTACGTAACTGGCAAGATATCATCCTAGCAACTCCCCGTCAACGGCTGGACATATAGTATATCAGGAAGCTCATACGTACCCAGGAGACAATGTGACACAGGCACCGTGGCTCGGCTACTGAAGTGTATAAGGTTCAAGGACCCTAGATTGCCCGCACGGCGGCGGAAGTAGTGATGGTTTGGCAGCACACCGTTGCTGTGCATCAGGAAGATTTCGGCACGGCGGCGGCACGGCAGCAGACGCCATTATGTAATCAAGCGCCAGCACTTAACACACGCCAACGACGCAGCCACTGTCAACTGGCATTTAAGCAATTATTGCTCTTAAAGATGCCTTAAGGAAATTACACAACCATAAGCGCATGAGGAATAATTACGAACAATTTACTGAGTCAAGTGTGGCCCAGGAGTACATAAGATCCTCCATTTCTTTCGGCCCGGGCCCTGCGAAGCACGTCGGTCACAACGCTATGGAGAAGTTCATGCATGCAATCCCAGTATTCTAGCATGTACTCGCTCAACATGAAGAGGCGGGTCATAGGTCGAAGGCCGAAGGCCGTTAAAGCCGCATGGTTTAACATCATCAAAGCTAATCATTCCAGCGAACCTAAACGCCACAATGCCGCAGCCCAAAGCGGAAGGCCTCCTTCGACTCGGGGACTCGGAGCGCCTAGCGCCAAAGCACGTCACAGAACGTAGCTCACAGCGCCTCGTAGTCTCGATTTGCAGCCGTCATCGAAGCTGATCAGCATTGATCACAGCTTGACACCCCGGTCAGTCGCCGGACCGAGTCAGAAAATGGCACTGGCAGGGATCCACTGCTGTACTTCAGGTTCAACGTGTTCATGCCCCTGGGGAGTTTTCGGGTTGAACAGACCTAAAATCCAAAGAGCCCGGAAGTCTACTACACGCAACATAAACGAATCAGGATCGATCAGCTACATCAGCATCCGCTCATCTCTCATGGTAGGGGTTTATGATGCCTTTCCCGTATTTTCGCAGCTCGTCGAGGGTGGGTTCCTCGGAGTCCACCTCTTCGGCAAGCCTTTCCGCTCTCCGCTGGTCTGTATCTCTTCCCAGAAGCCACGTAATTTCCAGGAGCCCTAGTGTACCCACGGGGTGCCTAGCCTTCTCGGGATGCGGAGGCTGTCTGATGACTAAAATCGCGATCAACAACATAGCTGTTGAGACACCAAAAGCGAGCCATGGCTAACAGCGATCATCAGTATGCTTGAAACGCGTGGGTTGAAGTCTACTCACGCCGTCTTGATTTATCTATAGAAATGGTCAGAATTATGTCTCGATTCAACGGGCTTAGCAACTTACCGACACTGAGTCTGTGGTTGCGTTTGCATTATAGCCAACCCAGCCATCAGCATCAGAGCTGGTAAGGATCGAGCGTATTGCCGCTGCCATAGACCACCAATCAGTGAGAGGTACGTTATAATATACACACAACATGTCACCCACCACGCCAGAAGACCGTCGCAATGGCGCCACCAATGTAGATCTCGAGGTCCTGAAGGGCGACATGCTGGACGGTCGACCTGTAATATCCCAAAGCCTCCATGCCGATGCTATGGTTGTGCAGTGCATTAGAATATGGTAAGTACACAGCATCAGCATGACGCACTCTTCGAGGAGAGAAGGGTAGTATGTGGTGTTCTTGTCTCCTATCTGGACGGATTGCCATACGTCGCTGAGAGGTGAATATGACGGGAAATATCCAATCTGTGAAAGGGTTTCTCAGAAAAGCCCCAAGGAAATATCACAGTAGTACCTACCAGAGCAAGGGTCGGGTCATTCGGGGGTGGTGATATCATGGGCAATGATGAGTTACCGTCCCATGCTATCTTGTACCTTGGAAAGTAGTCGATATCAACGTATCGCGTGTAGGTGTTGAAGAGGACGTCCTTATGAAACACTTCAACGTTGCATGCCATAACGTAAACAGAGGAAATGGTAGCTGCACAAGGGCATGAGCAACGCCCAAGTACCTAATGCACAATAGCACCTACCGCAGTCCGCAGATACAACACAGTTCAACGGATTGACCGGCGGGAAAAGGCTAATGGCGTCGGCAGAAGTGTTGTTGCTGTCAATAACCTTCATCGTTGACGCTACAATCATGGTTGGCGGCGGCAGAGTGTCATCTGACGAGCCATTTCGCCACATCGCCGGCAGAATGTTGAGCGATCGCGCAGCTTGGGACCACGCCCACAAGTGAGCCGTCATGACAAGAGATGTAAGCGTTTAAGAGAAAGCGTACTCGGTGAGATTATGACATCCTCTAGGTCATCGTGGACATGGATAGTGAAGGTTAAGGCTGTCTCATTGAACGCCATCTGTCGTGCATCGGGCAGCTTCTGGCAGCTTGTTACGAATGCGGTGGAATTGATAGGAATGTCTCCGGTGCCTGTGTTGTAGAAGTTCGGGACGTCATATACTGCCGAGCCTTGCAATCCGTTTGTCGTTGGCAGAAGCATTTGACCTGGTGTCCAGAAAAGCGGAATAATACTGATGCTCGGGAACGCCTCCACAATTCTGGCACAGTTCGATAGGATCAGGAAATGGGCCGTGCAAAGTAAGAAAGACTTACAGGTCTGGGTCGCTCCCAATGACCTCTACCATTCCACTAATCTCATTGTAGCTGGAACTATAGCCGAAGATCGCCGTGAAGGTGAACAAATGAGAAGCGATGCTACTCAAAGCCAAGATCCCGCCTAGGTAGAGCAAAATGCACAGTTTCAGTCCCGCAGCTGCGAGGTCCTGTTTCCGATGAGGATTACGACGACGGAGAACGTCCTTGCATCTCCAAATCACAGGGACGGCCGCTCCGAGGCCTAGCCATGCAGTCGACTGGTCGTTCATTGATGTAAGACTGTGCCGAACCCGCAAGATTCGCTTCAGAGCCAGCTTCTGAGTGAGCCAGAGTAACGGTATCGTGTATATCTAACCGCGATGTCCGTAAGCCTACAAGAACTTAAGGGATGACGGGCGACCACTCACTTGGATCGTTTTACTCGGAAACGTGACCACCGCCCAGTACATATACCATTCTGCCAGGTTGAGCTCGTTGTTGTTGAACTGGAAGGGTACACCGCGACGTTTGTACCGAGTGATGATCAAGAATAGACTGCCGACGATGAGGGCCAAATGCATGACTAGGCAAATGGTAACGAGAATGATTTCCGAAAGCCGGATACCTCCAACGGCCGTCGTTTGAGTCTTGCGCGGCGCTCCGCGCTCTTTCTTGGGCAAGTCGTCCTGATCATCGTCTTGAGGAGGTAGGCGAGCGTACGGAAGAATTTTCACGTCCATCTTGTGGGCAGGACCCGTCGGTGTGAAGATTTAAAAAAGAGGAGTGAGTTAGTGGTAGATGGTTATAGATCTCGAGTGCTGATATGGGACAGACTCGGAGCGAACGCGATGGACTTACATACCCTAGCACCCGGCGCAGCCTGCTTGTTTAGCAGCTGATATAGGCTACAGCATCCGTCAAGAACGAATCAATGAGTTACGGAGGCTGGACCAGATGCTTTCGTGGCGGTGTCACCGGGGGCAATTCTTCCTTGGAATGAATCAAAGAAGGGAGATCCTGGGAGCTACGATGAGCTCGGCGATTAATGAGCGCGCGGGACAGATTCTGAGCTTGTCAAATAGGGGCTCACCTCCGTTACGGCGTTGAGTAGTAGTTCTGCTTTCATAGCACTACTGGGGTCATGAAAGAAGTATGTCCCGGTACTTGAGTCAGGTACTAACCGCTCCATGTGTGCACTCGAGAGACGAGTCCCGCGAGTCAGAAGCTTTGAGCCTCATATCTTCCGGAGATGGACATGGAAGCCCAGCGCGCGCGAGTTGTGTGAAGCAGAGCGACTGCCAAGTACAGTGGGGTATGGCAGCAAGTTGACTGTCGAAAAACCCGAGCGACTTCCATCCTCGTCATTTCATCTAGCTCTGAGATGGCTAGCTTGAGATCTCGTTGAACTGTGGCACCCAGGGTAGGTACGCGACTACGTGACCGGCAAAGCATCCTGGCAACTCCCTGTCGACGGCTGGACGTGTGTATCAAGAAGCTCGCCCGTACCCAGGAGACAACGTGACATAGGCACCGTGGCGCAGCTGAGAAAGTGAACAAGGTTGAAGGACCCTAGATTGACATGCCAGTTAGTACTGCGGCGAAAGCGATGGTTCAGCTCATGCTGTGCATCACGAAGATTTCGGCACGACGGCGACTATGTAATCAAGCGCCGGTACGCTTTCCTTTTTGGTCTGCACAGGAGACCAGAGATCAAGTAGAATTTTTCCATAAATGACGCTACGAAAAGTCCACGCACTGTGTGTAATCCCAGCATTTCATCATGCACTCACTCAAGAGCGTAAGCAGCGAAAGCCGCAGCTAGCCGCATGGTTGATCATCATCACTGCAAAGCCAATTGCTTCAGTAAACCTAAACGCCACAACGCCGCAGCCAAAAGCGGAACACCTTCTTCGGCTCGGAGAGCGCCGCGCGAAGTCGCAGACGTGACCTGCTGCTTTTCCAGCACCAGTTACGACCTTACGCCAAAGTTCACTGTGCACTGGCAGCAGAGCATGACCGACCAGTTAGCCTTCATTGCATCGACGGATGATCTTTCACAGAAACATCAATGCACCTTATAGAACGTCATACTCTCATGGGCCATCATGGCAGCAAGCTACCCTCGGGCTAGCGTCGTGGTACGCACCGTTCGGGTACCTCGCCGATGGCCGTGAGCGTCGCCGCCAAGGACATTCTCCTTAGGAATCGTACCCAGGTCCGAGTTAACTTGAAGTCTTTGGCATCCGACATTTGCAATGTGATTAGGTTAAGTTCGATTACAGTCGATTGCCTATCGTTAGCCTACTCCCCAAAAAAATCCTGCGCGCAGCGAAGTGTGGGGTAAACCTCGCCTAACGCCGCGTCGCCGAGCCCCAAATCTACAAAGCGCCTGACAAGCAGCAGCCTTCCACGTGCGAGCGACTGCCGAAGAAACCGTGCAGGTCACCTTCAGCGGAGTGCCTAGATAGTTGCGCTGGGACACCCACCTTTGCGCGATGTTTGAAGTCGCGTCACATTGGTACCGGGCTTGAGGGAAAGCTGGACAGGCAGGACGCCCGAGGAGCGCTTGGGCGTCCTTGGTGGGGCAGGCGCCACTCTGCGTGGGTCCAGAATCATTTTGGGTCCGGCTAACGATACATCTGGAAGTTGCCCCCGGGCTATATAGCTGATTTAGTGGCCATAGTGCCCTTAGCTAGTCCCCCAGTATATAGTACTGGCTCAGCGAGATAGAATGGACGATGCTATATAGTCGGCATAGCATGGTACTATGAGGGCTATGAGGGCTACGATCGGCGTCAGATCTCATCAGCGTCGAGCAAGCTTTCCATTAGCGCCCGTGGTCGTGGTGCATTGCGCAGCTGGCTCACCGCCTCCCCAGCCGGCCTCACAATGCATGCAGCGTCGTTTGCTGTAGCAGTACAGACCATTATGATATATTATGAGTAGTAGCATACATAGAGTAAGTAGTACTTGAGAACTTGAAAAGCAGCTAATACAAGCTGTGATTCACAAAATCACTGGCAGCAGCGAAACGATGACAGCGGCGAAAGAATGGCAGCTCCGGCCGTCATCTTGATCTTCACGGCGTCCGCGCCCACGACGGTGATGCTCTACACATCCGATGCGGCCTCGCAGACGTTCAGCGTGTAGACTGGTGCGAGCAAGCTGCGGCCGGCGCTCACACTCAGAGGATACATACATTGCACGGTCGTGCACACCAGGCAGACACTGGCTTCATTGATGTTGGCATTCGCAGGAGAAATTGTGTCATCTGAATGGGATCTGCACAATCCCTTGTTAGCATGCGTAACACCATCAACAGCAGCAGTAGACAAGCTTACACGTACAACAGCATAAACATGGCAGAAATTGCCGATTGGGCCATTGTCTGGAGCCTGTCAAGTCAAGTTCGAGGTTTTAGCGTTATAAAAGCAATAAGGGGAGTTATGTTGCATACCTCAACCTTCACTGTAGCTTGTGTTGCGTAGGTGTAACTCATTGAGCCAGTCCAGACTCCAAAAGCCACGGGTCAAGCTTCTAGAAGTGCACTCGATTCTCCCGTGGCACCATGTCAGGTCGAATATCTGTTTGGCTTAGCAGTGGATTGTTCCAATAGGGCTGCCAGTGAGACCAAGCGCGCCTCGCAACTTGTTCTTCGCTTGTGTGTGGGGGTCGCTGGCATGGGTCCAAGTCCGAGTCGCAGCCGTGAATGTCGTGGGGGTCATGGTTTGGAGAGACTGTGCAGAGGTCATCTTAAGTCACAAATTTTCATGCTGTTTATGCAAGATCGAGTGCGGCGATGGGGAGAGGCTATGAGGGCTATGAGGGCTATGGTGAAGACTGTTAGTTGAGGTCGACGCTATGGGCGCTATAGGCGCCATGTTCGTACTACGGCGGCTATATAGGAGCCGTGTGCTATATGGGCGCGCCGATGCTAGATTCCAAACTCTCTTGCTATATCCCCAGAATGCGTTTCCAGATGTATGCAATTGACTGTAATTAAGTAGTGTTCCCTCTGCTCCGAGTGTGACTTGGATCATTCGAAAAGTCAGTGGAAGTATAATGAGCATCATTCAACATTGATCACGTCACCGGTTGCCAGCAACTAATTTACAACTAGACACAAGCTTCGGTATGTCATGCACTGTTCATGGTGAATCAGACAACGGTGTCGTGAGTTTATTTCAAAATTAAAGCAGAAAATGGCGCCTCATGAGAATGGCACATATGAGTGCTACGGGGAAGAAAAAGTGGGCCGGATAATCCTGCTCATCATCTATCCAGGTGAGCCACGCACAATTGATTCACTGCGTTGCTTGTTGTTGTAACAGCATCCAGGCATCGCTCCCATCGAAAAGCGTTCGACAGCATACCGGTATCGCCTTCGGTGGGGTCAAGCAGGTATGGATCGAATGTCCGGACTCGACGGCCTTGGCTCCAGTCAACGCCTAGCGTGATGTCCGACCCTCAATAGCGTGTACGGCCGACGACCAGCGGCTGGTCTTTTCCTGAGGCGAGCGGGAAGGATATAGACGCCAGTTCAAACACGCTGCAAACATGGAATTCATGGACAGGACTTGTATTTGTGTGAGAGTGTAATTCCTACCCCTAAGTGACCTAAATGTTATACCCTGCGCTAGAAAGGGCTTGCAGGAATGGGGCATTGCCGGCATCGGAGGTGAGCAGCGCCTTCGCCTGCGGCGCCGCCTTCGTCAGCCGCACAAGCTCCTGGCCAAGGAAATCCCGTGGGTCGCGAACGTAAGCGGTGGGGTCCGCAGCAACCGTCTCCGAGGCCGCAAGCCGTGAGTAGGCCGCCTGGTACCCGGCGTTCTGCTCCTCGTAATCTATCACTGTGAGGCCGGCGTCGGGGTCCTCCTCCTTGTCCTTCGTCAGGTGCTGCGGCTCCGAGAATAGCTGCGTGAGTGCGCCGAAGGCAGCGGGCCTACCACATGATTATCAGCATATAACGACACTCCCCGTGACAGGATTCTTACCATTGCCGTACTGCGGGCTCCTGCAGCATGATGGCGCTCTGGGTGAGCAGCCGCGTAAGTCCGACGGCGGCGACTTTGCGGTCCTTTGTTGGCAGCTTGGGCACTTGGGGAATGATGAAGTTCGACAGAATTTGCGCCCAAAGACTAGGACAGCAGCGTCAGATTGGAGACCTGGTCTGGCATCAGGGTTTACTCACCCGGGTTGGACTTCTTCCACGGCACCCACGACGAAGTCCGGAGACAGCCCGTCTACGTTGATCGCCGTTGAAAAGAGCAAAAAGTGTACGAAGAGATACGCGTATTTATCCGTCTTGCTGGTCTGCATGCGCGTCAACAGCGTCACCACGATTGCGCGGAAATATTGCTTGAGGTCAGATCTACAGGTTGGGGTACGACTGCTGAGCGCAATACCGATGGGAAGCGCCGCAAAAAACTCACGGTGGGATATGCTGTACTACAGCCTGAAGCAGCTCGAAACCCCACGCGTCATTCAGCTTCGACGGGATAAGGCGTTGCTGTACGACTGCCAACACAGCAGTATACTGCCCGGTGGCAACCATTTGCCGCGCGTCTCGCGCTAAGAACGCCTTGAGGAGCTTAACCAGTCCGGGTATGCTACCCTTCTGCTGCCAGCTCGCAGGCGTAAGCAGGAAGGGTAGAAGTTCGCGATATGCCGCTGGGACATCTCCTGTGTGGAATTCGAGCATTTGTGCGAGAAGCTGGAAGACGTATGGGATATATTCTATGACACGCTGAGCAGGCCAATCGTACGAAAAGGAGAACAAGTCTTACGGTCAATGTCTTGCTGCAAGATGAAAGTGAATGGCCCAAATAATGCTTGCTCAAAAGTCGAGAGCGTCTCTGGCTTCGCTGAGACCGTAAATCTGACGGATAAGGGTATGCATTAGTATTCAGCGACGCCTCGCCGGTAGCTACAGCCTACCTCATCAAGGCAGAGATACTTTCGAAGATGTACTGATCGAAGTTGGGGTTGCTTGGGTTCTTCGAAATGACACCCAGGATGGCGACCAAACGGCCAAGGATCTTTTGGGACTCCGGCGCAAGAGAAGAGCGGGCGGTGATGATGACCCGCATAACACCTACACATGTATGTAAGCTGACTGTCTGTTTAAAGCAGCCGAAGACTTACATTTCATCAAATAATCGTTTTCAGCGACCTTCTCCGGTGAACCACCTGCTTCAACCTTGCGGAGCAGCGCATCAATCAGCGCTGGTGCAATCTCATGGATGTCCGCTTGCGAGAATCTACGGATTTTCTCAATTTCAACACTACGGCTATGATAGCGGGTACGTACAGAAGCTGATTGGCCTGCTTGATGAACAGAATTCGCTCGATACTAATGGCGGCGTACGTGTAGCACACGTAGTTGTCTGACTGGAGGTGGTGAACTAGCAGCGGGAGGACAGAAAGCAGTTGTGGTTTCGTAAGCTGTCGTATGGGTCAATTCATGAGGTAAAATTGGAAGAAGGACGCTACAAACTTGTGTCCTGAATGTGTAGAGGAACCGAATGGCATCGACTTGCAGCAGAGGGTGCACACTGCCTGAAGCTGCCTGAAGATCTTGGAACACGTGTTCCGAAAAGAACTGCACAACATCAATGAGAGCATTGGTCGACGTGACACCATGCTACGACACCAACAAAGACGATGTAAGTTGTTTGCTATTTAGTATATACCTATTCAACGTACCTGAGTTGTGCTGCCCCTAGTTGCAACAGCGGTGAGGAGGTAAACAGCAGTGTCCTTGGCTTTCCAGCTGTCTTCTTTGTCTTTATTGCTGTTGTACTCCTGCAAGCCTTGGTTGATCCATGCACCCGCCACTTCAGTCGTCTCAGCTTCTGAACCAGACGAGACCAGCGCGCGAATGACGTCGGCAGCAGCTTGACGACGGGTGACAGCATCCGAGGCAAGTCCAAGACCGCCTGAAGCAGAAGGGAGGGAAAGATCGAGCCGAATGTACTCAAGCGGGTCGTCTTCAAATTGCTCGATTTCGTGTTCTGATGTCAACCACATATCGTTAGCCGTTGCTTCCCGTATGACAAGTATGAACACACCTCTGAGGCCCACGTTTGGTACGACAACGCCCTGCACAAGGCCAGAAATTGTGTCTTTTGATGCAAATAGCTGCTTGTAGTAGCCTGTCCGGATGGCCGTCGAAATAAAACGGAGTGCTTGCGACACGAGCTAGCGAGGCACGTCTTAGCAAAGCCCTAGGCAGCAATAGGTGGTACGTACGCCATCGTCCGCCACGCTTGGCCGTTTCCCACCGCCAACGAGGTTCCATATACTTTGCACGAACGCCTCTACCGAGGCCGAGGTTTGGAGGGTTTCAGGATACATCTTGATGTACAGCTACATAGCATTGTGAGAGGACGTAATTCAATCTCTGTCGGCAAACTCACCTCCGCAACCTCAAGGATACCTGTTTTGACCTGAGAAGGCAGCGATGGGATGGTATCTTCGGGCTAAGTGGCCATGGATTTCGTAAGGTCAACGTGGTGCAGAAGATATAGCAACGCACATCACCCTGCAGTTCCCGGGATTCCCACTGCAACAGCCTCAGGAACAATCCATTCTCAGGCGCGAAGAACTTTGCATGATTGTCCTCGAAGTCAGGGAAGGTCCTGGCACGTCAAATCGTAGAAGAGGTCTACGAGCAGCGCCATTGCTTGCGCGCGCATTGCGAGTGTTGATGTCGTATCTCCTGGCGCATTGTTCAGAAGGGACTGTGCGGTATGTTCGAAGAGTTGCAGAAACGGCGCGCTGAACCGTTGCAGAACATAGTTGATCACAGAGTAGAGCGCGTCGGATCGTGTGGCTGCACGCCATGGTTGGAAGATGGAGTGAGCGGTTTGCAGTACACCAATATTGATGCCATAATTTGAGCTTGATAGCGAGCTGACGAGTTTCTAGAGGGCGTAGCGTCAAGCATTCCGTCAGACACTGTGAGTAGCGGCCACTCACATCTACCAGGTCAGACCACTGCTCCGGGAAATCTGCGCTCGCAATCAGAGAGATAGATTCGGCAATTTGGGCTCGGACAGCCTTGTCTGTTGGTGCTGAAAGGGCAATCATCGCGGGCACAAGGTCCCCGCGCAGAGAGGCCTTGTCCGCCTCTGGCACCGGTGCATCTTCCTACACACTGCAATGAGTACAACAGCAAATGCTGCTTGAGGCTCAGTACGTACGTCGTCCCATCGGTTCTTCACTACATTCTTAAAGAACACGCTCGCTGCCAACCGCACGGACCGATCTTGCGATGGCTCGAGGACGAGGCGCAGAAGATGGGGAGAAAGCCTGGCTGCTGGCTGAGCGAAGTGAGGTTCTGCTCTGCCTCTTTCCTGGAGGCGGGGTTGAGAGATGCGAGGAGGAGGGCGGGGAGGTCGGACATGGTGGTGAATGAGGTCAAAGAAGCACTGACAATAATAATCAAAATTCGCGGTAAGCTCTAGGCGCGTTCACGACGCGTGTGCACAGCCACGTGAGCGCCCTCGTCGTCGTCGGAGCGCCCACTTCGAATTCTCCTTCACTTCAACTCCTCCGTGCTGCCAGCATTTGATCTTGAATTCCTCGCTGCTACTCTCAGTGATGCAAGTGGCTCCTGACGGAGTCTCGCAACATATACAATGGGTAGTAAACCATGATAGTATGGCACAAATGTACATTCTATCCAACTATAATCTGCTAAGATAACCTCATCCCACGAGCGTACAAAACCCCAACTGCGAGGCATGGAGACAATGAAGGGCGAGTCTGTATAGACGGCTCGCCGGGACTAGGGCTAGTAAATCGTGGTGCAGTGCTGAGCAGTCC
>JAKOGH010000231.1:0-17615 GCA_024811115.1 Terana coerulea
TCGAGGGCCCACCAGGCCGGGGTGGCAAAGGTGACATGGCTACTCGCGCTCCTGACATGCCAGAGTGGAGGATACCGACCATTTTACCCATGCCATCGAAGATGAGCGAGGCCTGAGTCGCCCTTGGCGGAGAACGGGCCGGACTCTTTGTCGTAGTTATAGATGGCGAGTTCCACAGACTCGATGCCAAGCTCGTCGCAAAGGTAGGCCTCCGTGCCCGAGTAGCGTCCGCCGTAAGGTCGGTGGCGCTCCCGACCTTCATGACGATGAAGCAGGGCTCACCGTTGCTGTCGAAGCCATCGGGATTTGCAAGGAGCTGGCGCGAGACGCAACCGTTGATCGTGATCTAGCGATCGGTGGGGAACTTGACGCCGCCTTACTGTTAGCGAGCGGGTAGAACATGTCGGTGAGTTCCCCGGAGAGAATACTTGACTCCTGAAGGTTGTTTTATTAGACGAGGTTTTTATGAGAAATGAGAAAGATGAGGCAAAACGCACCCAAGTCGACGACATTGCCCCTGAAATTAGGCTTGAACCTCGCCTCGTCAAGCTCGAAAGTACTAACGTCGAGGGTGAAGCGGCCACCGCCGGCATCGGCGGAGATCTTGAGCCCAATCGACGTGGCCTATGTTTCGGCGCCCAAGCTGAAATTGACGGTTTCCACAGCGGGCGAGTTGGTGCGCCAGCACCCATAAACTCGTAGTCGACGTTGGTGCTCTTGCGGAGCATGGCAGTTACTAACGGCGAGGACCCTAGCGCTGGCGTCGCCGTGCTTGTCTTTGTTCTCGTGAAAGAAGAACGTGACGCTGCCCTGAGCATCGTCGGCCTCCCTCTCCTCAGTAGCGATAGGCATGCCGAGCGCAGTAGTCAGGCAGCGACGATGGTAGTGGGTGGAGTCAGTGTCGGTGGTGTCCCGCAGAAGGGTACCCTAACAACCTCTGCACTAGTGGAGTCTGCACTACCCCCTCGTACCACTCTATCACGGCTCCCTCGACCCCATTGGCCTCGAGCAAAGCGAGAATTTCTAGGGAAGCGTCGTGCGCTCTCGGCCGTCGTGGAGTTGAGATGAGTCGAAATCCAAATAACGATGGGACCGCGACTGCTGTTTCCGTCTTCGTCGTGGGTGATGAAACGGGTGGTTTTAATAGCTGAGTAACGTATTTTACGAGAGCTCAAGAGGTCGCAGATCTATGGAGCGACAACATCCCAGACAGCGTTGAGCTGCGTGCAAAAAACTCCATGGACGGTCTTGGCAGGGATGAGGGAATCCACCCTTGGGGACGCTGGGGAAGGGATTTGTTTGGTGATCCGAGCGATACAGTCGCTCAGGAGGATCGTCCGAGAGACCGTGGTAGTAGTTGGTCTTCTCGGGCCAGTCGGTGATATGGTCAGGGAGACAGCGGTGGCAGTCGGCTTGGAGGTAGTCATCAGGAAACGGTGCGCGGTAAAGACAAGGATGGACGGTCATCCTAGGTCTGTTCATGGTCAGCAGCTGAAACTAGGTGTTGGCGCCGCGGCGTAGCAGGACCATTATGGCAACTTCGGAGCGCTGGTGGCCCGACCGGCGACTGAGAGCTGCGCAGCACCTCCTCGCGATAGCCTTCGGCGCGGTATCCGAATATGTTGCATTGCCAACTGAGCTCGAGTTTAGCTGAACTAAAGAGAATGAGGGTCCTGCCTGTCCTCCGGATCCGGTGAAGAGAAGCGACCCCAACCTCTGTCAAACATGTTTAATCCACGTACATGATGAACCGTTCACCAGCTGAAACAGGCGTTTCTGGGTCTCCTAGCTTTTACGTCCGCCAGGGAGTTCCCTATGGTGGATGGGCATACATGTACATGTTGTTACAGTTACTTCCCTCCGCAATCTATGTTTGTCTTGTATGCACCTGCCGAGTCTCGAGGAGTGTGGCCATTAGAACCGGCTTCCCACTCTGAATGTTGCTGCCGCTGCGCCGCCTGGAATCAACCATAATGCCGCAATGGAGCATTATATCCCCTTTTCATACGAGAGTAAACGCGGGGACGAGAGCGAGAAGGTGCGCCCATCGAGGTGCTAGACGAGGACTCCCGGAACGACAGTATCTAGGGCGCCACAGTGGACTGGGACTGTCACTCCGAGTCATTCGAGCCAATTTTTCAGACCAGCAACGCCCTTGCAATTCCCCACTTTCACGGACCCGTCGAAGTGCTTGCGCTCAGGAGCAACGGATGGCCTCTCTGAGGCTAGGGCATGCTCTTACGGACCATCACTGGTAGACAGGTTATCCTATAAGAGCTTCGCATGTTTCGACAACTGGGTATGCACTCACTGCTGCGTAGACCACTCCTGTATTCGCACTTGGCACTACGAGTTATACCGATTATTGCACAAAACCCTACGATAGCCTTCGCATAGCCTTGCAATGGACACCAAATGGACACCGCTCCGGGCTGATCGCGCCGTTATCCGAAGGATGAATTTGATGCATTGCCTGTTGATGGTGTGCGCGCCTGAATCGTGTTTTGAACCGCAGCTCTTTCACAAACTCGCATTGAGCTTTCATAGTCAATGCCAGAGCCTTCCAACGATATAGCCGCGTTCAGGCATGCCTTGGCGTCCGCCAACAACGTCGTCGTTATCACAGGTGCAGGCCTGTCAGCAGCGTCAGGTTCGCTCATACGTTAGGTGTTTTCGATGTAACGGCGTACTCACGACGGGTGTTCCATGAAGGCATACCAACCTTTCGCGGGCCTGGCGGCTACTGGAGAAGCTACGATGCCGCACAACTTGTAACGCCCGCTGCGTGGCGAGATGATCCTTCGCGCGTGTGGCGGTTCGCGAACGAGCGGAGGGAAACGTGAGTGTCATTCCGTCCAACAACCATACACCTTGTTAGCTGACACGCAGTCTTGTATGTCTGTTCGGATCGTACCTGTGCATTGTATTTGCTGCCCTTATTCGCGCAACCACAGTATCAGTGTAGTGAAGCCTAACCTCGCCCATTACGCTCTCGCGTTATTCTCCTTGCCCAGCTTTCGCACCACTCATCACCTCACGGCACCGGACTCAGACTTCACCCTCATCACCCAGAACGTCGACGAGCTGAGCCGTGTTGCATTGGATGACTTCGTGCGTCCGTCTTCCGCCGTCGTCGAGAAGCTCCTCCGCACTGGCATTGTACCAGGCGTGCGTGAGAACGGCGAGTTAGACGAGGCCGTAATGGCTGAAATCCACGGCGCGAAGGACCGCATACTGGAGATGCACGGGCGCGTGTGGGATGTATTGTGCACAAACCTTCAGTGCCAACGCAAAGCCAGGGATTTCAACGTGCCTGCGTGCTCTGCGCTTGCCAAAGGCGCGGTAATACCTCCTGAAGAGGACAATGAAATCAGCGATGCACCGCAAGTGAGCCAGCTTAACGCGCACACTGACGACCCTCGCTCGGCTCTGCACACAGCCCTCCTCTCCCGCCCCGCCTTACGCACCACCGGTCTCCGTTCCCCAGCTCCACCACCGCGCATCCCCGATCGCCTGCTGCCCCGGTGCATTGAATGCGGCGCCCTCGCGCGACCCGGAGAAGTGTGGTTTGGGAGGCCGCGCTGCACATGGATACAATATTTGCCAAGGTGGCGGCGGCGGACGTCTGCATCGTCGTCGGAACGAGCGCCACTGTACACCCGGCCGCGCGGTTCGCAAGGACGGTGAAGGAAAAAGGAGGCAGAGTCGCTGTGTTTAACTTGGAGCGGACGAAGGGAGACAATGACGCAGATTTCCTCTTTCTTGGGGGTGTGAGGAGACACTTCCTCTGGCATTAGGGGTCGAAGTTGATTCCTCGATGTAACCTTGAGAGACTGCTCTAAAATTGATGCCATACCGAATAAAAGATAGCATATATCCCTGTACTATAGATGTAGTAAATATCCATACCGCGCGGCGATACACACGAACCAACCAAGCACAGCCTCCTAGGCTGTCACGACAGCCTTCTCAATCTCCAATACCACAGGACAATGGTCTGACGCCCCATAGATCTCATTTCGTATCTCGCAGAGCTTCACGTTTTCAAGCAGCCGCTCACTTAGAACGACTGTGATATAAGAGACACTATTAGCCCGGTGTGAAATAAGAGATTAGAAGACATACAATGATCCAATCTCCACCCAATTCCCTTTGATCGACAGTTGAAGCGATACGAAAAGTACGTGTAATGCTTCAGGTCGGGATGCATCTGCCTCCACACATCGACCATCTCGCGCTGTCCCTTTTCTCCTTCCAGGATATCCTTGAATGCCTTGGTCTCGTCTTCAGTGTACCCAGGTGTCTTGTTCCAATTTGTCTTGGGGTTTGCCAGGTCCAGCGCTGTCGGCGCAACGTTTAGGTCGCCGGTCCATATGACTGGCATCTTGGCATCAAGGGCGCGGATGTATGCTGTGAAATGAGTATTCCAGGTATTCTTCTCTTTCAATGTCTGATATTGGTATGAGAGTGGTTAGTATGGCAATGACCAACACAGAAGGTAGTAGAACAAAACGCGCCTTAAGACCAGTCCCTGCATTCACGACATAGGTTCCAATGACATAGCAGCTCTCGAATTCGAGCGTTACAATACGTCCCTTGACGTGATCCGGGTCTGGGTGCCCTGGCAGGGTATATTCCACCGACACCGGCTTCACCTTGGATAGAATTGCAGTTCCTGCTACAGCACGAATGGATGTTGGCAACGCATTGAATGTAAGGTGATGAAACACTGTGGGCATGACTTACAGTACGTCTTCTTCGCGGATATCGACCAATATCGATGCGGGTATAGCTTGGTAAGAACTGGGTCGACTGGATCATTGTTCACCTGCATAGCGATGAGCATGAGGCGCTGCTACAGGGCTTTGTAAGTACCTTCGTCTCGGTTAGTATCAATACGTCCGCGTCTTCCGCCTCGACATAGTACTTGAATCCCTGCAAATGCTATGATTTAATGCCCGGAATTCGCCATTCAATATGCGTAGAATTTAAAACATACCTTCTTCGAGCTCGCCGCCAACCCGCAAATGTTCCACGTTGCAATCCTCAGCACATCTGCCTTCTTTGGCGGAAATTGGATGGCTACAGGAATGACTTTATTTGTAGGTTGACCATTCGGCGCTAACTCTTCGTTGCTCTCCCCTTCTCCATCTGTCTTAGCCTTAGCTGTGGTCTTCGCCTTCTTCGTCTTCGACGTGGAAGGACCAGCCTCGTCGTCGTCTGAGGACGCTTTGCGTTTCGATGTCGTGCGTTTCGTCGGTCGTTTTTGCTTCGACACCTCTACACCTTTGCCGATGTCTTCACCGGCTGGTGAGCCTTCTGAGTCATCGTCTTCGACCAACGGTTGCTTCGACGACGCTGCACGTCTTGGCCGCATGTGACTGAAATATGCTCGATATGCTGAGTTTGAAGGAAAATACGGCAGGGATTTCGATGAGTTGGGTGGCTTCGAGACGGCGGAACGGACTGCGCTCGCTGCACGGAAGGACGTGGACGCTGCGCAGGCTCGGCGGGCGAGAAGGAGCATGATTTAGGCGCCTACATCGCGCCTCCCAAAGGCGCGTCACGTCACAGTCTGTGACCGGGCGTGAACGGATATTGAGCCGGAGTCTGGCTGAAAGCGGTCGCGAACAAGGGTGAAAAGCGCCCTTGTTTAGTCCTTTCCGTGCTCCATACGGTCAACATCCCGCGCAAAGTGTCTAGCATTCTCGGACTAAATCCTGCGAGCCTCCTTCATTGTCCTTCATGAGCTCATCCGCATCCAGGCTTCTCTATCGCCACGTCCGACCCAGAATGCCTAAAACTGACGCTAAATATCCGCTGTCGGCTCTCTTCGCTGTGGCGAAGCCCTCTGGGCCGACCTCTATGTCCGTGGTCAACGACATCAAGAGCCTGATCAACACCTCCCGTCTGTTCGTGAGCGAAAAGGACCTCGCAAAGAGCCAGGGAAAGCAGAAGAAGAAGAGCAGGTTCGCGAAGAATGTTGTGAAAATTGGCCAGGGAGGAACGCTGGATCCGCTAGCTGACGGAGTACTCGGTATTTGAGTTACTGCAACATCTGGAGTAAGGTTGTAAGTCATCATGTCATCTAGTTATTGGTGTCGGAAAGGGTACAAAGAAGCTTTCAGATTTCTTAGAATGCGTGAAGGCGAGTAAAGTATGACTAGGATTGAGAAGCTGGTACTAAACTTTTCGATAGGAATACCGCTCTACCGCACTCCTTGGCTGTGAAACCGACTCCTTCGACAGCGAGGGCTCCGTTGTGCGAGTCGCCCACTGGAAGCATGTTACGCAAGAAAAGGTCGAGGAAGCACTTCCAACTTTCAGAGGAGACATCTTGCAGAAGCCACCAATGTGAGCCTTCCCTACGACTCACGTCGATTAGCTCCTCACGATGCCCATGCTAGCTTCTCCGCTATTAAGATGGATGGAAAGCATCTGTATGACTACGCGCGAGAAGGCATACCCCTTCCTCGACCGATAGAAAAACGTCCGGTCACCATCCACGAACTAAACATACTTGAGTGGAAGGGCACGGACCATAGCTACCGTTACCCCGAAAAGCGGTTCACCGAAGAGCAAAAGCAGGCCGTCGAAAAGGCCATGGCCGGTATCGAGGACCAGGTCAGCGTCAAGGACGAGCCAGAAGGCGATGTCTCGAATGACGAACCCGCGACCGCGTTCGTGCTGCAGATGAAAGTCTCTGGGGGACGTATGTACGCTCAATCGTGCACGACGTCGGGCACGCGGTCGGGTCTGCAGCACACGTCGTTACGCTCACGCGCTCGCAGCAAGGGCGGTTTGCGCTGGAGCCGAAGGAGGAGGAGTACCTTGGGTGCGTGCCATGGGATGTCTTCGCGAAAGCGGTCGAGAATCCTGGAGAGAAAGATGCAGACGGGTGGACGGAGTGGGAGCGTGCCGTCATGGACAAGATGGAAGTGGTAGAGTAACCTGCCTCTCGTCGTTCTTTCTCAGTTTGCAAGTGGCTGCTTCGGACATGCATCAATTTTTGGCTAGGTCTGGCTTCTTGTACCGATCATGAACAGTCAAGTCTAATTCCGCTATAGACTCCAATACATACTGCCGTAGACTTGGTCACCTTTGTCAACATGCTCTTCGCAAGACTTTTCTGCCTCGCCAATTGTGTTCTCGCTCCCGAGGATGTGTCTTCAATCGCAGTCCATTCACAAAGGGTTTTATCCGTGGCTTGTTTTCGAAGAAAATTTCCCACCACAGCCCACCGAGCGTGTGGAGTGTCCTTGTCTGATTTCTGTGAAAGGGGGATATGAGCGGTGTCAGCACTGGGTTAATCGAATGCGACAGACTGCATCAACGAGCCGACAAGGCCGAAGGATCTGACAAATAGTAGGGTATGACAAGACCGTCCGAGTCTCTCCTGTACTCTAAGGTTGCCGTCTGCGCCAAAGGCTGGAAGGCGGTGAGCGTGCTTACGGCGCCTGCCGTCTCTGCCGAACGCCACAAACTTACATCCCACGTGTCGCTCTTGAGTGAACTTTCCTGCTGTCCTCAAATTATCGCATAGATTGTTATAGGTAGACAGCAGTATAGATTGTACAGTTGAATGTACGGAGGATGGTTATATGTGTGACATTCATAAATAGCCAGTAGTCCCGTCGGGAAGGCTGCAGCAAGCTATACTTGCTCACAATCCCAATGAGTGTGGCAGCTGTACTACAACAAGGTAAGTAGTTTCTCACCAGGCAGCGGACGTTGCGTATGGATGCGTAAAGGAGACAGAGGCGCCTTCGCTTCGCTCTGGGAGGCTCCTAGCCTGGCGTTGGGTTAGGGTGGCATTGGGCGAGGCTGTCTGATACAAAGGTGCCGGCGGTGAAGCTACGGCTACAGCTACAGCTACAGCCAGCTTAGTACAGTATTACGGCTGCAATGTAATTAAATTAAATTAAATATACAGCGCTGCTTGCCAGTACACACTGGAGAGGCCAAGTCGTATATATATGCACCAGAGAGCAGGGAGACGCGTAAATACTTGCCTAAAACTGACAGAAGCGGCAGGCCACGGAACGCCAGACAATGACATCGCCAGAAGCTCCGAGGGTTAAGACGGGTCAGACAGAAAGGGAGAAAGGGGCGTCTTCGCTTCGCTCCAGGGAGCAGCCTAGGGTGGCGTTTGGTGGGTGGCGTTAAGAGAGGATGGCGTTGGGCGAGTACCAGTATTACTATTAGTCCGCTGCGAAGCTGGTCAATGCTAGTAAACCCGGGATATATACGCAACAGAAACTAGTGAAGTGCGTAAATACAATAAATGGGATTGGCCTGGGGAACGGGCGGCTTGATCGGTCAGACACCGCCCGAGGCTGCGAGGGACGAGTAAAGCGGGAGGATTGGCTCGGAACGTGTCGGATAACGACAGAGGCGAGGGCTAAATCGGGTAGAATGAAAGACGAAACAGGCCACGAATGACGGGAGAGCCCGGAGAGGGGTCTGGGGACGAGTATCAAGCAGAGCTACTAAGCAAACATACATATAGCTGGCGACTCAGACCGGGGGATCACTGGGTGGGGGCTCAAGGTAAGTACGATACTTACTTTCGTGCCATATGGGTAAATGTAAGAGGTATAGGTCTATGGCGGCATATAAGAGTAACTCGCGTATCGCAAAAGCGAGCTGACAGGCGAGCGACACTAGTACTGATACCTATAGTACCGCTTGACGAATCACAACTCAGTCGCTCTCTTTGACAAAACCTTCCAGCTAGCCATCCCGAATATCTCTGGCAGTATATTCCACACCCTCGTGCGCCCCGTATCAAAAGTCCGTGTGAGCCACCTTTTTGCACTGTTCGCACAATGACTTGAACTCTCGAGTGGCCCACTCCTTGGACCTGAGCGGGTGCAGGAAGCCGTCCTTCATGCTCGCCCGCTTGAGGAACTCTATACGCTGATTGTTACACGCGGCTTGCGACATGCAGTGGTCAGGACGGGTAGCGAGCATGCTGGGGAACACCTTGGTTCGCGCGAGAGCACCCAGCTTCGATCTGCCAGCGAGCAAGCACAGCAGCGTCGAGTCGTTGAGCCTGACCTTGGATCCCTGGAAATCGGCGGGTCCGAAGAGCTGCTCTGCTTCTACGGCCGTAATGAGGCATAAAAGCGCAGTGGGGAGGAGGTGCGGTGCGCTCGTCTCAGCGACGTCGGCGATGGCGATGATGTCTCCAACGCGTGGAAGCTTGTTACTGTTCTCTTTGTCTTTCCGGCTTGCGAGGTATTTGTCCCACTCCGGCAGCTCAGAGGGAAAGTAGGGCTGTAAGACAGCGAGCACGCGCTTACGCAGGCCTGCAATCTCGTACTTCAAGCTCAAGCGCAGAATCCCGGAAGCAGATTTGGTATCTTTCAAGGCATCTGAGACATTAAACCTGCGAGAATATCTATTAGCTCGGGCACAATGCGGAATAGAGCGCCCAGTAATCACTCACTCCGTGTCATGCAGTGCCAGTAGCAATGTCCGTACGTCGTCAGGAGAATCTCCCTGAAGAACGACTAGAGGGCAGTCGTCGTGCATCTCCGCATCGCTTGGTTGGGGAAGAGAGAACATGTTATCGAAGAATGGTGAATGTCTCCCCAAGATGCCGGAGTAAACACGGAATAATGTGTTCTCTGCCTGTAGGACGATAGTCCCGTCCTTGAACCAGAGGCCTTCGCATCGACGGAGAGCGGGCGGGATGCTCATGGGAAGGGGATACAGAGGGCGTGTGAGTCAGAATACCGAGAGAAGGTTTGAAGTACGTCGAGGGAAACGCGCGCCAATCCTTCAATCGATGCATGGGGCAGTGCTTTGGCATTGTCTGTTCCATTTCGCGGTGCACCGTTCTGTCACAGTCTCAGGGAAACCGAATACCACAAATGTTATGTTTGGTATCGCATCACGAATAACTTACTCCACTCATGTCGTACGTTGAATTAATATTCCCGAACTCTACGTGTCCAGTTTCTTTGGCATGCTCTCTTGCTCCCTTCTCACCTTTGAGGCCCTTTTTACATACCTGCGTGCAGTATGGATTAGCATACGGGATATCTCAGAACAGCCGGGGTGTCTTACCTGGCAGCGCAGATCAAACGTTGCTGTGTTCGTATATGCCCTCTTCGCCCTAAGGATATCCGCCAACTTCTTCGCAGCACTCAGCATAGGGTCATCGTCGCCATTCTTCTCTTTCGGCACGATGGTCTGGTGGAAGTCGTCGGGAACATCGAGCATAGGCGCAACCGTTGCTGCGTCGTAATGGATGCCAGAATAGACAAGAATGCAGCGATTCCCGGAGTCGGTCTCCAGGGGCGGCGTAAACTTGTCGATGCGACCGGTCTCAACATCGACAGAGGCAATCTCGGTCGAGTAGTGCTTGGCGAGGATAGACAACTCGATAGCCCCGCCCCACGAAGACGGCTTCAGGATGGTATTTATGTAGTCTTCTCGTGAACGCCTATTCCACCAAGGTCAATGTTACTGAGGATGCGAAGCAAAGCGCATACAGCCACGTACCCTAGTATTGCATCTGTCCATGTAAGCGTGTCTTTGCGTATCTCATCGGCGACAACTATTTCGGCCTTATAAGCACTTGGTACGAGAAGGACTTGCGTTTGCGCACTGACTCTTTCGAATTTGCTGTGCCTTCGACATGTTTTGCTCAAACACCAGCGCAATGGACGAAAAAAGACACGAGTTGTCGTCCGGCACAATCTGGAAGAGGTTGATATTGAGAGAGCCTGTAATATAATTCCGAAATGACGCACGCGGTGGACCAAATACCCGCCCTCTGTCGCGACATGGTCGGGTCCGCTCGCTTGGGACGTAGTAGAATTTGGGGTTACGGGTTCAGTGACTTGCGACCTCGTAAGACCAGTCATCGGAGCAGTAGGGGAGGCGCGGGACGTGCGGTGGATGTTTGCGATGATGTTTGCGCATTGGAGGTTCTGGAAGCCTCAGATTTCTGCGTGACAATCAACTGCTCGCCTTTCTGCAGACCAAGACTCTCTAGTGGTAGCTCTGGTATCAGCGTCAAACTATGCGGGGATACCCAGCCTTGACTTTCCATCGAGGAGATGAGCGTACTGCGCATTATGAAGGCAGGATCGACGTACGTTCTTGCAGAGATGGTGGGATCTCTGTGACGGCGAATATCTCTTGCTGAAGGTCTTGAACAGTAAATTGATCGAGATCAACTTGTATTGTGGTCACCCCTTTCGGATGCCTGAGTCGCACTGGTGTCATGTTGGCGGTTGAGGTGAATGTTGTTGTGAGACCCGCGTTGCACCTCACTCGGACGTTGCGAGCTTGGGCGCTCCTCAAGGCATGCGTCACCACACGTGGCACGGGCGCCGGTAGGCTGTAGCCTTCAAATTTGACCACGGCGTAGAACAAGGGGCGTCCGATTCAACAATCGTCGGTAATGGGCACCTGAGAGAGCGCCCGAGAAGCGCCTGAGGGACCCCGAGCTGTATGTTGACTAAGATACCAAATATGGAAGCTGCGGTCGCGCAAGATACTCAAGACATGCGTACCAAGTTTCTAGTACACAAAGTAGAGGATAATGTATGCACCAGAAGACAAGTATTATACTACTGTATGCTCTAGATGAGTGATCGAAGATGTAGGATGTACAGTGAAGTGAATGGGGTAGGGATCTGACAACCGTACACCACTGGTTATGGAGGTGTCGCACACTTCCGCAACCGGGCTCACAGAACCCAGTCAACAGTTCACTGATTCATGATGCATAATGCTTGAGCCATTGATACGATCGCAAAGGGTTTCTAGTGGGAACGGAAAGTACCAGCTTACATGACTTGCTTAGTGCAGCCAGGCAAAGTCTACAGCTGGTCACTGAGTGGAGTGGAAGGTATCGGCATTGCTGCATTGTATTCGAGGTACTGGTAATTTACAATAGGAGATAATGGAGAATTGTGAGTTGCGTCGGTCGAGGCAAGATCGAGTCGTTCGTGGGTGCGAAAAGGGTCATGGGGGCTACTGAGGTATGGGCTGCAAGATTCTATGAACAGAACAGTGTAAGGTCATATTGGACCGAGAGATTTACATAACTCACCTAATCCGCCCTCATTCCATCTCAAGACCTCCCATCTTCTGCTCTCTCTCTCTCTCTCATCCAGCCTCTTCCAAAATCCAACGACGAGGGAAGACTGGAAACCAAAGACGAGAAACTAGGTAAAGAGACATTACACGACGTTACAGAACACAAGTCAGGCAGCATAATTGCCTGTGAAGCTGACCATGCAGCTCACAGGACACTGCCTGACCGTCCCGCAACATCGTGTTAAGCGAGGTTGGTGGAAGAAACTGGTCGGGCGACGTCGCGCCTCTGCATGAGCACCGTGAGAACGAAATCTCTGACGGGATCTCACTGTACCTGAGGACCCCGTTCAATAAGCGCCAGGGTTAACCCGGGGGTAGTTCGTTACCGAAGATTGTTGGATCGGACGCCCCTTGGCGTAGAATATGAATTTCTTACTTTTCCACATATACGCGCTTTCCCCTCACAAAGCTCAACTTCCAGAATAACAGCTTGCGACCAAAAATATGGATTATAGCATCTAGTAGCAAATTTAAAGAAGTAGTATGCAGACTTTAATGTGCTAGACTTCGCTTTCGACTTCCTCCGCTCCTTCAACTTCGTCATGCTCATCTGTATCCTCGTTCTCCATCTCGGCCAAAACTGCCTGAACCTTCTCAATAGCTTGAGAGTATATTGGAATGATACCGCTGAAGTAGATGTATGCACCCAACATAAGGCTCGCGGTCCCGAAAAACCCCAGCGCATCAGGCGGAACTTGTGCTCTTTCTCGTCCCATGCCGGGGAGCTGAGCTTCGTATGCTGAGATGGCGGAACACGAGGCAAGATGGAGCGAATTGAGAAGTCCTGACTATGCGTCTCGGTTCGTGGAAAAGATGCCTGATCTGGGAAGGCTGTGGATAGGACTCGGTCGCAATGTTCCACAAGGCGGGGGTAAGATTCCAACACTAGCTGCGAAAGTAGTGTATCGGGCTGAGGGCCCGCAAGAGATGAATGTGCGCGGCAAACACGACATCCAACGTCGTTGGGCTATATCGGGAATATGTTACCTATGCACGAAAGCAGCCCGGGAAAATGAAGGAATGAGCTCTACTCACAGTTCAGTGTCATAGATAAACCGACGCTGGCCGAGCTGTCTGGCATAAATATCCAGGAATGCGCGGGCTTTGTCGGTCACCTGCGCTGGCCGTGCTTAGTGTTCTGTTCAATACCGACGCTGGAGACCGGCTTACCTTTTTGCGTTCTAAGCTCTGCTTGAACTTGAGCTTTTCCTCTGCCTTCTTACTCTTCCTCTGCCGAGGCCGGAATGAGAAGCGTCTCTTCTCTTCTCGTTCTTCTTCCTCGATTCCTACCAGGTCCCACAGCGCCGCGGCTTCCAGACGAGGTTTGTATGATTGGCGTATGCGCTCCGGAACATAGTAGCATTGAGGTACGGGAAGTATAGCGGCGAGTCTGTGACGCGTCTGACGCGTCCAATTTGCGCTGAGCGAATAGTAAGAGTGAGCCTAAGAAGGGTGGAGTTAGTCCCGCTATGCCCAAAAGCTGAACGGACACGTACCACGAGGTCACCCAACGCAGCATCTACATGAGCCACTCGCGCAGTGTTCTGCGCCTTATCTGCCTGGCTCAGGATGTCGTCCAGATGCCAACCACCTTCTCTTGCCAAGCGTGCGGCGTACTTGACGATGGGCTCGAAGCCTGCGACGCTATGCGTGCCATGCGTGAGGTATGGTAGTTGACCTGAGTAATAGCGAGTTTCAGTGATAATAGCAAGTATTCGTGAAACGTGCACCAACCTACCACTCGGCGAAAGGTCCGGATTATTGGTGTACTGGATGGAGAACTTGCCAGCGATGCTAAGTTGGAAGTACAATAATGTTGAGACACATGGAGGATCCAAAGACAGTATATCGTCGTGTTTAGGCCAGATATGCAACGTAGGATGGGTTGTTGAGTGAGAAGGGGTCGCCATGATGTTGGCTGGGCACTTGCTTGTCCGGAGCACGTCACGCAGAAAGTCGAGGTCACCGGGTCACTATAACGGTCAAAGTCACAGTCACGTCACACCAATAGTGTAAGTAAGTAGCATCATGAATGCGCGACTATGCTGCCATAGTCTAGAGATGTAGCAATGCCTTTGAAGCATGAACCATTTCAGCATGTCAAGATAATACATCTCCTGCAGTTTGACCCAAGTTAAAGTACATATTTGCCAGCCAGGGCCAATGGTATCGGCGGTACACGTTGAGTGCATGTATGTAGTAAGTTAGCATATTGAACGGTTATCCCATTGGAAAGATCTGCCACTTTCCAGACGGAAGTACGGGGTTCAGAGTTCCAACGTACCCCGCCCTATGTGTGTAGCACTTAGCTACAATGAATAGATCTCCTCCTAATATAACATGAAGTCAGTAAAAGGTCTATTGAATACTACGTGAAACGAACACTTACCGCAGCTTGCGTCGATTATCCGCGTACTGAGTTACTACCACAAAATCTTCCCCCAATACAAGTTTATCCCAAGCGGACCACCATGATGCCACCAATCCGTAATTCGGCATGGTCGGGAGAGTATTGCGAGGCAATTTGCGATAGGGCATACTACTCCACAAAGGGCTGCGCCACAGAGTACGGTCGCTAAATTCTGTTGGATCGCACACGAGAGTAGAGCGGTCAAGTGAGATATTGGGCGCGCAGTAGTCTTGGCGGATGGATGAGGGAGAATCAAACTCGTAGAGGCCGTCCACTGTACTGAAATTGTTCGCAATGTCATAAGCCTGGTCGAAACCAGGCGGCCGTATGGTTTCCACCCCCGCGCGACGAATGGAATATTCGTGCCTTGTCACTCCAGCTCGACCACGGTATCACCGCGTCCCCGGTCGATCGGCTTCCACGGGACTCAGACCTGAGAAGCTGGCGAATGGTCCCCGTAGGCATAATGATGTCGAGTG
This sequence comes from Terana coerulea, assembly GCA_024811115.1. Lineage (NCBI taxonomy): Eukaryota > Fungi > Basidiomycota > Agaricomycetes > Polyporales > Phanerochaetaceae > Terana > Terana coerulea. Next base: position 15,010 of record JAKOGH010000231.1, read on the forward strand.
CAGCCTTGACTTCATCTCCAGTTCGAACCGATGTACTAATCATCAAGTACGCCCCATGTTCATACCGTCGAAATATGATCTGGTCGTCAGAGTTGCTGCCGTCTTCGCAGGGTGGTGTGTAGTCGCATGAGATCTCTATGTCGCTATAGCTGGCTCCTTTCTCTAGCTCGGGGAGAGCCAGGAGAAGCGACGCGTTTCTTGCGACATCGGAGTAGTCTCGTAGGTTGAGGATGCGGCAAATCGCAATGCCGTAGGTGGGAGGATGAGGTGGAGGATACATCGATTTCATGAACGGTCGAACGAGGTGCTTTGGATCTATGAAGGCAGTCTCTGGACCGGGTACTTTTGGTTCGAAGTCATTGTATAACGTCTGCATATGACATAATCAAAATTACATATGATGACGAACACAGAAGGTACGGACCAAAATATAGCTGCCGTTTGCCCAAATCCAGATGGACGTGGCGCAGAACGACCCCGCGTTGGGGAGTTGCTTTTGTATTTTGCATGTGACCATCGCTTGAAATATCCTGACTGAGAACAGCCCCTCAGCTTCGAATTCGATTATGGGAAGTGAGGCTTCAGGATGTGTCTCGCCCGTGAGTGAAGATAATATATGCATGCGGTACGCCCTGAGAATGCTGTGAGCTCTTGCTACATGCTAAATGAGAGAGCAAATCTTACCCTTGACCTGTTGACTCCACAAGCACCAGTAGATTCTGGCTGTAATCATATGCGAAACAATTCGTGTAGCACGGGAGATTACTGAGAGTCCATTCCTTGCCAGCACGTCTCCTAAGTGTGGACGGAGGGTGTATGATAGTGATCGTTTGCCCCACAAGCTCGCAGTACGTTGGCCCGAACGCGCGATGGCACCGCTGGGAATTGACGTTTTCGACGACTGTCACAGACTTGTCCGTCCATTCCAGTGTCTTGCATGCGGCCCGCCACTTTCGTAAACTGTCCAACCGTTCGGAAAGCCTGACATGTGGTGAGGGACAGTCAATGACACGCGCGAGGAAGCATTCGATCTGGTACTGAAGCGAAGCGGACTGCTGGACTACGCTTCGGAAAGCAGTTGATACCTAGCCGAGTATGTCACCGCACTCCGCCACGCCTCTGAGATCGGACACTTACGCGAGAGCAAGAAACAATTTCCTTGCCGGTAAGGTGCTGGAGTATTAACACGAGCAGCTCGAAGCTGAGTCTTCGATCAAACCCATGAGCTTCAAAGGCCGATTTCGTGGACGATACTGGAGTTTGCGCGAGCTGTTTCACTTTCTCGTCCATGTCATTGTTGGTTTCGGTCTTCTCCTCAGCGCTGCGTCTGCCCTCGTCGGTCGCCATCAAGTCAATAAAAAAGTAAGTCGCGGTAAGTAGTGTGGTTGAATGCTACAGCAGATTGCATATCGTTAGCCGTATCCAAAAATCCGCCTCCCTGCGGGATGTGGAGCCAGCCGCGCTTAACGCCTCCCGAAGCCACCAAGCGCCAGGCCAGCGTCCCGCGGCTTGCTCTCGGCAGCAGTTCTACTCACGAGCAATAGCCCTTGGACGCACTTGGGTCGCTTTTGTATGGGTACCTGAGCAGGTGCTTTGGTTCAGGAATCCTCTCCATTCATTTTGCAGCATTTCTTGTTGGTGTCGGTGTGTAGGAGTGCTGGCGAGGCCAGGCAGGCCGAGGACGCCCGAGGGCGCTTGTGCTGTCCACGGTGGGGCAAGCGCCACAGCGGGGAGGGCGGGGATTTTTTGGATGCGGCTAACGATATGCAATCTGCTGTAACCAGAACAATATTAATGCAGCTGCCTCGGCGCTGTGATCGGCCAACGCCGCCTCGTGGGCGCATCACCGAAGGGCGCTAAACTGGTCGTCCTCTTACCGCCATGTCCTCGGACATACGGGCACTTATAATTACAGCCGCGGCCACAGCAGCAGGACATGGTGAGGCGCAAATAGTATCTCCTTTATTTTGCTCAGTAATTTGGTTGTAGAAGATCATCAACTCGTGGTGGTACTTGGATATTTAATGCAGAGTGCACCCGGCGGCCCATAAACGTTTGAACTCGCGGTGAGTAACGACTTGCCCATCCCTTGCGTCACCAGCCGTATTGCGATGTATTGTTCAGGCTCGGTGCTGACGGAAATTTACGTGCTCAGGGAGTTGGGTACTAGTGCTGGACAAACTAAGTTACCTTGCGAAGAGAAGGTCATCTGCCACCATCACCGCCGGCGGGAATGCGATGGGCACCCTTGTGCAGTTTCATCCAACCACAACGACTGATTGATATGAGAAGGTGTGTACGGAATTCTTCATCAGAACCCAGATGTCAGTCGATTTACTCCCGGAACCCAGGTAGCTGGCTATTCTAGGCAGCGCGGCTTCGCTACAACAATACGATCTGCATGCAGTAGTAGCATGCTCTCAGGCATGACCTCGGACCGCTTCTGGACTACCGCGCAGAGCTGCGAATGGACTACTCATGCGACGGCTTGCATCTCGGTGCGTTTCCAATGGGTCACGTCGCGTCTCTCTCACACCGCAGCCTTTTATGCAACATAGTAAACGTGGGCTCTATCTGTTGCTCGTAAGGTTGACGCTGAGCTGACT
>JAKOGH010000232.1:0-28316 GCA_024811115.1 Terana coerulea
GGATTTTAGGTGCTGATAGAGGTATCGTAGTTGGGAAAACAGACTGGCCAGACCAAGCCCACTTAAGGTTAGCTACAAGGGCGCGGTCAGTCCAGCAAGCAGCCCGACAGTGCTCCACCAACGTCCGCTGGCGCCTACATCAGAACAGCTCGAACCTGTTCCGGATATCACTGAGCCCACTGGAGACACTGGAAGCGAAAGCCCAGTGTCGGATAGCCTACTGGCACGATTGTGCGGGAAGGAGGAGTAAATTTCTACAATTGTTGCCCCAAGCAGTCGATCCTGGCCTTAACAAAGTCTTCAGTCCGAGACTGGACTTTACGTGACATAAACACGCCTGCCTGCAAAAACAGCAGGTAGAATGGCGTGCTGCATGCAAAGATGAGCTCGATGCATTAAGCAAAAGTGTTCGAACTCGCCGGCCGAAAGGCAAGCCGTCATTAAGAACCGATGGGTTTTGATGAGAAATCAGATGGTCGAAAGAAAGCGCGATTTGTAGCTCGCGGCTTCTCTCAAATTGAGGGAATCGACTATGATAAAATCTTCTCTCCAGTCGTACGGTTTGAAACCGTTAGATTAAATCTTGCCCTTGCGGCACTCGAAGGCTTCTTACTTTGGCCTCGATGTGCACGCAACAGCATGTGTCGGACTGTTAGATGAGGAGATCTACATGGAGCAACCTGATGGCTTTCCTGCTCAAGGAAAAAGCATGGTGCGCCGTCTCCGTCGCCCTCTACGGGCTTAAGCAGGCAGGACTGTCCTGGTGGAAAGCCCTTAGCAAGTCTATGGCTGAGCTCGGCTTCAAAGACTGAAGTCCGATGCTGGCGTATACGTCAAAGGCGCAGGCAACGACATGGTCATCGCCGTAGTCTATGTTGACGACGCTATATTTGCCGGACGCAGCAAGGCAAAAGTACTCCAAGAAGAATTACCATAACGATGGGAGTGTCAGCGATATAGGGCGACGTAAAGGAGTTTCTGCGCATGCGCATACAACGAGTTGGCGACAAGATCGTGATTGATCAATGCGCTCGCCCGATAGGTACTCGAACGCTGCGGCCAGACCAATGCCAAAACGGCAAAGACTCCGCTTCCGAGGTTATATCCTCGAAATGAAGGAGAGCTAAACAAAGCTCGCCAGAGCCGTTTCCAAATTGTGATAGGCTCACTCCTTTATATCATGCTCGGTATACGACCGGACATTGCGTATGCTGTCACAAAGCTCGCACAGTTCAGTGCAAACCCGTCCGAAGACCACCTGAACAGAGCGCTGTACATCTGCCGCTATCTGTCAGGCACTCGTAACTACACACTCGAGTATGACGGCTCTTCCGGGTTAGGCTTGGTGGCGTACACCGATGCAGATTGGGCGGCTGCTTCCCGCTCTCAGACTGGCTTCCTGCTAATGCTTGCAGGAGGAGCTTTTAACTGGAGCTCTTTCGCGCAGAAGTCTGTAGCAACGTCGACTAAAGATGCCGAATACATGGCACTCAGCGACTGCTCCCGAGAAGTCATGTGGATTCGAAATATCCTCTCTGAACTCGGTTACAACTTCGAGAAAGTACCCATCTGCAGCGACAACCAGGGCGCTCTATTCGTCTCGGAAAATCCCGTTACAGAAAAGCGCACTAAGCACATCGACATTCGCTACCACTACATTCGCGATGTCGTTGAAGCTGGCCACGTCGAAGTACTCTTCGTACCTGGCGTTGACAATCCCGGCAGATTTCTTTACCAAGAATCCTGGGCAGGGTCAAGATTGAGAAGTTCCGACCGATGCTCGGACTTTGCATCGCTGCTAACTAGCGTGACTAAACCAGCGCAGGCAGTACGCCGTGCTAGGTTAGGAGGAGTGTTGAGTCAGATAGACGCCGTAAGCGCTCTGCTCACATCTTCTCTATTGTTCTACCAGGTTCCACCATGACGATGCCTATTGTCTACTGTCCTGGTACCTATTTGTGTCTGTTTGTAGTACAGCCACCCAGTATTGTATATAAGGCAGCCCTCTGCGCCCATACTCTAATAAGACTCTTACAACTCTCAACCCACTTACGTGTATCCATACCAGCCTACAGGTGAGTAACCATCCTAGCTTCCTCTAGGCCTCGGTAGGAGTGTACGCCGCTGTATGCGCTGCACTTCTACACAGTGCATGCTGTACCGTCATCTCTCCTAATGGTCATCATCTTGCCGCTGGATTTAGCGATGGCATCATCCGCTTCTGGAATGCTCAGACCTACGAGGCCGACCTGAGTCCACTATTTGGCCACACAGACTGGGTTGGATGTGCCGCATTTACGTCCGATTCCCAAAAGCTTGCCACTGGATCATGTGATTCTACCGTTCGCTTGTGGAACTTGGCATCCCGGCAATGCCAGCTTGTTCTTCTCGGCCGTGCAGGCTGGGTCAGATCTGTTGCGTTCACAGCTAGCGAAATCAGGTTATATCCAGTACCCAAGACACCACGATCCGACTATGGGATGTCAATCAGGCTATTGCCGAAACCGAAGAGCCATTCCCCATCAACTACATCACGGCATCGTTTAATTGCGTCAAATTTTCACCAGACGGTCTACAGGTTGCAACGGGCGCTGACGATGGACGGATTCACATTTGGGACAGCACGACAGGGCAACCAATTTTGGAGACGAAGATGGACCCTGGCATCCCCATTTCCTGCCTCGCATTCATACTTGACGGCCGCTCGCTAGCGTCAGGCGCCAGGAATGGTGCTTTGTCTCTATGCCATATCACACAACGTACCAACATACCTCTTAGCCCCATGGCAGGTCATTCATCCGATGTGCTTGCCACTGTGTTCTTGCCTGACCACCAGAATCTGTTGTCACTCTCATCCAATTCTATCCAGACTTGGTACCCAGAGACCATGGCTGTCATCAACATTTCCGTCTCTGCCAAAGACTACGACACACTCTGTTGCGCTGACCTTCTCTCAAGACTGCACTCTTGTTGTACTGGGCACAGTGGCAGGTGTAGTCACGGCACTTCGCACCTCTACTGCTCAGATTCTTTGGAGGATAAAGGCACATACAGATCCAGTGCGGTCAGTGGCACTCTCTCCTGACATGACGCAAATATGCACTGGCTCCCGTGACAAGACTGTGCGTGTTTGGCACAAGGCTGCGACCAGAGCGGCTGTAGGAGTCCTTTTACTGGCCATAATAGCTGGCTGCAAGCAACTATCGATTCATTCAATGAAGAGTATGTTATTTCGGGATCCCTCGACGGCACTACTATTCAAGTAGGAGGTCCAGTGTATTCCATGGACTTTTCACTTGACAGCAAGCATCTGGCGATCTGTACAATTGACAGCCCTGTTCAGGTGTGGGATGCATCACTTCTACTCCAACCATCTGGTGAGTAAGTACTATCAACGTGTCCTCGGTTCTGATCACATCTCACAAGAAGGCCACGACTCTTCACTGGATGCTACTTACCTATTTTCGCAGCACCCCGAGGCATGCTTTCCGGTTAAATGTGGATGCCCCCTTATCATCATCATCGCATATGAAGGATGTGATGGAGTTGAATGACCGTGGCTGGTGGACTGGCTGGATTCTCGGTCCGAACGGTGAACGACTGTTCTGGGTACCAGAGGAGCATCGCACTCGCCTCATCCGACCAGGCATGAAGCACGTATTTGGTCGCGGAGGACCTATCGAGCTGAATCTTAGCCGTTTCGTGCACGGGAAAAACTGGGCGGAGTGTTGGTCCGAAGACTCGGAATTGGTGGGGAACTAGTGGCCATGGAAAATGGGGAGGCGGCGGCGGAAGAGAGAGGAGCGAGACTAAAAGGCTGGAAAACAGTGTCTAGTAGGGTGTGTATTCTTGGGTTGTGCTGGTTACCTTGCTCAAAACCTCTGCTTATGCTTCAAGTTGGTTCCGAGTCATGTCGCACATTGCTCATGCCCGTGATTGTGAATTTATGCCGCTATTATAAGGTAGCATTACGTTGATGTATGACTCTGGTAGAGGATAAGGAAAAATTCTGCGTAGATGAAAGGCTGGGCCACGGAGCGAGTGCGAAGTATTACGCACTAAAAGACGCTTGCAGATTTCCATCAAGCGCCAACGCTTTAAAGCCTTTGGCCTTAGCATTCGGTGTTATCGCACAACCGGCAGATCTCCTCATCTACGAGCAAACACTATCTATCGGAAGAAGAGGAAACGGGCACGACATCGCTGATTGAAAGGGCCCTCCACGAAAATACTATCGGAAGTCATCCCGACTGCCGCCAAATGGCAACCGCCGAAATCAGTCCAACGCCAAGTTCCTCTAGGGCTTCGATGACGGCGAGCGAATGCAGCCTCCAAAGATGGGACGTCGTGTGGCATTGACCTTAGGGAGCGGTTTTGGTATGATGCCGTCCTTGTTAGACAGGGTGCACCTGGCTGCTCGACAAGGAGGGCGAACGCGAGGAGGACGGACTCGAGGAAGGGCGACCGCTGGATTCGTGTCAAGGGTGAACGTAAAAGTCAAAGGGGCGGTTATGTTTACACCGATATGGCTGAGTCAATTCAGGCGGTGGCGCTGCTGGTGGCGTTGGGTATACGTTCCCTTCGACTGCGTCCAGGCGAATATTGGAAAAGACAAGTGCTCCAGACCATACGCGCGAAGCTAGGGAATAGGGAAAATGCCATAGCACTTGGCGCGCTCACGCAGACAATGACGTACCTGAGTAACTCATTGTGCAGCACTTCCTATTGATAATAGGTTCGCAATGGAAGGCAGCACTACCATAAAAAGCGCATGTTCAGCATGGTTGGCCTGAACTACACAGCGCCGGAGGAAAAGCTGGTTTCAGCTCAAGCTTCCATGATAGCAGAGGGTGGACTCACCACCAGCGAATGCTCCATGGGTACGTCGTGCACGCGAGACATCCCGTTGTCAAAGTGAATAAGGTAGAGACAACATCCATCGCCAGGATCCATCGCATACAGGGGCGGCGGTTTGAAGAGATCTTTCGCGGGCCTGTGAGGCAGGATTCGCTGAAGTTCTTCCCAATGAGTGCGCACGGCATGAATGAAGATGGGAGTTGTAGAAACAATCGCACTGCTGTCATAGACTGGCAAAGCGGACGATGTATGTGGCCTTGCAGGTGTGTACCGCGAGGACGGTGAGGACGGGGACATAAGTTTGTGTTCGCATAGCGGTGCCAAAAATTCTGGAGCGGGGAGAACTCGACCACCATTACGCAATCAGGTTGACCATGGTAACTGGTCCCTGCTCTCGCTCACACTTTTCAATCCACCGTTAGTCTCGAAATGCGACGTTTAGGCCAAGACGGCCCGTGAGTTGGACAGAAGCCCTGTCGCAGTGTCGGAATGTCCACTCCGGTCAGATGGGTGTAACGCACCTTGTTTTGCTACAGATTGTGCAGGGGGGGGGGGGGGGGGGGGGGTGTGCAGATACGACCTCTGTACGCACGAACGATAGCATTGCAAAGGCTGCCAGTGTGATCAGCATCTCCACAAGGCATCGCAGGCACTGAAAACTCACAGAAGCCCGGCCGTAAAAAACTTAGAGCTTCTAGCAGCAGGCATGCTGGCTGCAATCCCTGCAGCGCGGGACATGTACATCACGATCCGAGGTAAAGCTGGAACCCAGCGCCGCTCAGAAGAATGTTAACAAACACCAATATAGCATGTATATGTAGAACGTCCACCATAGGATTTTCCTGACGGACATAAAGCAAGGAGACCGAAAAACAAAAACAAAAACAAAAACAAAAACAAAACAAAAACACCAAGTATAGTCACTCACCAGCACCGACACCCTCAGCCGGTAGATAAATCTCCAATTTAGCCTTCTCCAGTGCGCTTTGGCGTAAGCACGGAAGCTCGGGCACAGCACGCTTCGTCTCGACAAGGGGTTGGCGGCGTTGTCGTCAGATCGGCGGGGACCGGCAAGACCGTCAACGTTAGACGTGCTGTACATGCCATCGAGTCACTTGCCATAGGAGAGATAATCGATGATCGATCCCAGTGAGAATCGACAATGTGGAGAGATGTTTAAACGCGCTCAGCGTCATTGAGGACAGAAGAGGACAGTTGCGCTCAGGAACGGAAAAACTGGAAGGATAGGAACAGATAGGCACATATAGCGCCCGTCGCGAAACGTTCAGAACCGCTCTCGTATGTGAGGATATGTAAGGAAATGTTCTCATTATATGCTATATATACACTTGTATCTAGCAGTTCCGATCCGTAATACAGCCTATCCAGCATGCTGTGGTCAACTAATAATGCGAGGCCTGCTAAGTCAAAGATATTAGGTGGATGACTCAAGGCGGTCTATACATAGCACTCACGAGGCTCGTGCTTGCAGAGCAGACAGGCGGACTTGGGTGGCGGGTAACTCTCCGAGCACGGTTCTCAAGCTGCATCGACGTAGCCACCGGTTGCGCATATGAGGATGATTGATGAGGGGGTAGCTGAGTGACTCCTGACAGTGCGAGGATGGTCGGGGATCTGTGTATTGCTTTAGTGTTGTGTTTACTGAGCGCAAAAGGCTAGATCATACCACGTACAGGCCGCACAATGTTGCTACACATCTCTATAGAATGGTAAAGTTAGCTCAGTTTTGAATAGCTGTAGTTACGTACATCGCCCATACGTGCAACCCTTCAATCTGTGTTGTTGTCGCCTTTCGCGCGCAAACGTTGAAGATCGGTAACGACGTGCCTGTAATAGTGCCGTATAGAGCCCTCCGCATGATTTTGAGACGCATATATGCAGCCTTATCAGAACAGTTCATGTTTTTCGAAGTCAACACTTACCGGTACCTGCTCAGCCCGTAGTCTTTGCGCAGAGGATGCTCCCGGGCGACATCTGTCCATGCTTGTCGAATAAAAGGGGGCAGGCCGGTCGGGGAGGTGAATTGGAACGGATGGCGGGGATGGCGGGGATGGTGGAGATGGTGGTCGTGCGCAGCAAAGTGGACTTGTCACTTGGGGCACGCTCGTCCTTCTTATGCTAAGCGCAAACTGCCGAGGGTTCCAGATTGGGAGCGGGGCGGAGGGTAAGATCGGCGGGACGACGTGGGCAACAGGCGCGCGCCGAGGTGCGCAGAGCAGGATGCGCAACTCGCCACGACAAGGACGAGCAATGTTCGCATCGCGCTACGCGTCGCATGCATGACATTGCGCAATGGGGCTGGTCGCGTCGACATGAGCATCGTGACGCACGTCGAGCGGACGCGTCGGTGTCGGACGTCGCGATTATGTAACATTAAGCGCGCGGACAAATAGGCCCAAATACGGTAGAAGCGGACAGAAACATATTCCATAACGTGTTTACATACAGGTGCGTTTGAGAACGGATATGCGCAATGTCGCTTCTCACTGGGGTTCACAACCCCGTAGGTTAACGGACGCCCGCAAAGAGAGCAAAGAACTTATCACAGCGACAAGAGAATGGGTGTGAAATGAGTATAGTACTGTACTTATTCGAGCTTCTTCTGATAGAGCAGCGAAGCCGAGACAGCACGTGTATAAAATTATCAATGAGTTACCGCCATCAAATCGAGGTCCTTCAAGGCTCAGCGAGAGATAAGTACCAGACTCTGGGGTATATGAAACCAAAGGACTACATGAAAGCAAATCAACACCAAATTACTATAGTAGAATAACTTGTTCGGCTCATAACTTGAAGGTTACCCAGTCGTAAGAGCGAGGCGCGAAACAAACCTTCTTTTATATCGAATTCTATCCAAGAGCGGGAGAAGAGACCATTCTCCTCAAACCCGACATTACTCTGTTGGCCGCAGAGCGCATATTACCTATCGACCCTCTCTTATTCAGCAGCGTCCATGGGACGGACGGCGTGGGAAGATGGCACATCTCAGCATTCATTCGCCTAACATGATACCACCGCTCTCCGAGAGTCACAGCTGATTTCCTTTAGGTTAGGGAAGAGCGCGACGATAAGAGCGGCCTTCATCGCAGGGTTGACGACGGCCGGTAAATTGGCGCAACCGGTGTCTAACGAGCGAAGGGGATGGTTCTGTCGTGCGGCGGAGCAGTCTTGAGAGCCGTCGAGGCACAAGCCGAGGCGCCTCAAGCGGGGGCAGTGGACACAGAACTCGCGCAGAATGCTCGTGTTCATAAGGCACTCTAGCGGGAATGTCGACATTGCGTCGCCCACAGTCTGTAGATGCAGGTGGCGTAACTGTGGCCAAGCCGCTCCAAGAGCCGCGACGTTAATGTCCTGGATCTCGAGAGTTAGGGTCGCCCCGACGCGGAGGTCCAGGGTGCCAAGCCGCCGCAGGGCATACAAGACCTCGACGGTTTGGAAGTGAAGAACGGCGTGCGTTTGCCACTGGTCCGGGAGAGGATAGAACATGAGATGGAGCTTCTCGATGCGTGAGTGCTTGGCGATCTGCTGGAAGTAGTCGTCTGGCGAGGAGCTTGCGTCCCAACTGGGCGAAGTGATTTTCAGCTGCACCCGAGCGCAGCTTGCCGCAAAGACATATTCAAGAAGATAAACGCAGCTAGAAAGGTCCCTGGCGTTTACGGCTAGTGAACGCAGCGATGTGAAGCGGGACGTGGGGATTTGGCTGGTGTACCGGAGTGAACACGGGCTGAGCCGTATTTGCAGGTGCGACAGCGCACGTAGATCTCCAAGTTGCTGGAGATCGTGGTAACAAATCGGGATGTCAAGTTGAAGAGCTGAGAGTTTCATTGCTATTGACACTCCGTTTCCAATACTGAATCCGGCGGGAGTTATTACCGATCCCCATTGGCCTCTTTGACTCGCCTTCACTTGAACATTCGACACGGAAGGTGCTGCCCGGACCACAGCCGCAACAACCTCAGCCGCTTGTTGCATGTGCACTGCATTCGAGATGAATGTCAATCCGTCGTCGTAGCGTACGTAGAGCGAGTTCATAGTAGGACACGCCAAGTCTTTAATGCAGGCGAGCATCATCGCTGAACCTTGGAATGAGCGCCATGAGCAGCACAGGCGCTCCAGGCAAGGGAAGATAGGTCGGTTCCAAGGGGGAGGTCTGACACGTATTTGGTGAAGGCTATGAGGAAGGCGGGGTCATAATCTTCTTCGATCTCATGGATAGCTTGAGGGCTAGTGAAGCGGCGATAATGAAATAGCACTTCCACGGAAAGGGTTTTAACGCGGTGAGCATGCTTCATGAATCCTGCCCAATCCGGAAGCTTGGGCTCCTGCGTGCATATCTACGAAAGGAGAAAAACGGCCATTAATACGATATCATCTGTGGAAGTACCCTGCAAGCCCACACTCTTACCAAAGATTTTGTCGTATAGAGTATCGGAGGTTTAAGAGGCAGTCTCACTGTCTTTGACTGCTCCGTCCAGACCGACGATGGCATGCACCTGACCAACGGCGCCAGACTATCCAAGTTGCTTCACAGGATGTTCATGGCGCATTCGTGAAAGTCGCGACAGGTGATCGCAAGGCTCACTGCAGTCTTCCGGTCAAGTGAGGAAGTGCCATCGGATCCAAGCAGGTGCTGGAAGATCTCCTCCTGGATTTCCGTAATCAGGAGACAGTCGTGCATGTTCTATGCGTAACGGAGCGGGTTAGAGAAGGGCTTGTCGTGCTTCGACGATGACTGCGACTTACATGGTGGGAGTTCAAGAGAGCTCAGCCGTGCGAACGCAAAATTGAGCTCAGTTGAAGTTTGAACATGTCGGGACCTGCTAGCGCGACAGCCGCGTTAGACGCCACGGCTAGTCGAGAGCACAGTACTTAATGGTACCAGTGTGGTGACTGAAATCCAACGCGCAAACTGCTGACATCGACGCCATCCAGTGGATGCCGCAAACTGGCCATGGCCGATGAATCGCTGCTTGAAAAGCAAAAGTGAGCAGGGAAGAATGTAAGTGCAACTTGAAAGGAAAGTTGTTCCTGAGTCCGGACGCTCGTATGTGGCGTTCGTAGCCACGTGTCCCGATAGGCGCATCAGTCCCGCCCTCTCGGGAATCTCCGGCCCCAGCCAAATCTCACTGCAACGTCGACTCCGAGTGCTACGTTCCCCTTGCAGACATAAGGTAGAAACTCAGCGAAAGCATACATTACAGCACAGTAGAGTAGAATCATATTTGTAACGGATGTAATGCGTGCGGAAAGTATGTAAGATACCAGTAGGGGAGGCTTAAGAAATATAGCGTGCTAGTTCAAAGGAGCGTCGGGAGAGAGGGAACAAAACATGAGAAAGAGCGACGGGGTAGCGAGCGTTGGAAATTGAATGGGTATAAATACAGTACAATATAAATGGCACTCAACGTGCCCGTCGCAAAGACGGCATGAGATCTTTGAGCCTGGACAAGACGTTAGATGCCAAGGTGCGCAAACGGGCTCCAGGACTGGACTGCCTGCCTGTCATCTGACGAGGCGAAGGGGCTACTGTAGACCTATACTTTCCCGCATGGATCCTCCTGACCTTGTGCCATTTATCCCCGCGTCGTGTGCAACGGATATGCTGGAGACCAGGGAAGAGGATGGCGAGCACAGCCGCTTTGGTGCCTGGCTTAGTCACTTTCGGCAACGAGTAACTCATCCCAGTGCCTAGAGATTGCAGCAAGTGGTGGCCTGCGGTGAGAACCTTGTCGGCGTGCAGCCGAGCCAGTAGGCGGGAACAGTCGCTAAATCCGTCGAGTGTAAGGGTAAGGTCCTTGAGATTCGGGCAATGGTTTCGAGCATCCACGAGAACCTCCGTGTTCATAATGTGTAGTGATTGGCAAGGGTAAACCCTCTATGCTCAGAGGGCAACCCTTACCCTTACCCTCCAATACCCTTACCCTTATGAAGGGTAAGAGTTAAGGATTACCCTTCAAACCCTTGTCAAAATGAGCTGAAAACAGTGCTTTAAGTGCTTTCCCCCACTTACTTATAATGTCAGTCTTCTATTTGAGTGGCTTGCATTGGGATAGAAAGCACTCACAACACTTGCAGCCCTTTCTAGCAACATGCCTGGTGCTTAAATACAGACCCCTGCCAGACAAGGGTTAACTTTCCTCAACCCTTACCCTTACCCTCTGTACCCTTACCCTTAACCCTTGGAGGTTTACAAACCCCTGCCTATCACTAATAATGTGTGGCAAAATCTGACCGGACATCCCCCTACTGTCTCCAGTCGAAGGCTTTCAAGCTTCGGACATGCTGTCCCGATCGCTTTGAAATCGAGGCCCACAAACTCGATGACAGCGAAGGAAAACGCGTCAGGATATACGTGGAATACACGCAGGCTGGGCAGCGCAAAGAGGGTCTCGATGGCCTCAAATGGGAGCGCAAGAGGGCCTGCATGATGCTGGCACTGGTAGACTTGGAGATGGAAAACCTCAATGGAGGGTATTTGCGCCACCTCGCCAAAGCATCAGATAACGTCCGAGTCCCCAGACCAAAGTCGACGGCAGCAAACATGAAGTTCCATTAATGTCGTGGTCTGTTGGCAGTTCTCCAACAATCGCGGGCATACGGATAAATCCCCTATGTCGAGCTCCAGCGCGTGGAGTGCGCAGAATGCTGAATCTTTGGTTGGAGAGAATGAAACCGCATCGGCTCCTAGCATCATATACAGTCGCGAAAGCTGAGGTAGCGTGCCGAGAAATTCGAAGTCGGAGCGATTGACGGTCGTCGAGTCGATCCGCAGCGAGATGAGATTTTCTGCGCCGGAGAACACCTTCTCGAAGGACATCGGGAGAAATGATTGTCTTCGGAATTCGCCGTCACATTCAAGTGAGCTTCCGAAGGGATGGCACTCGCGAACCCAAGAGATAAATCCCGGGGATTTATCACCTGGACCTCATCGATATCCTGATCTAAGTAGACGTGCATATGCCCCCGGGTTCGTCAGTCCTGTTAGACCGGATCTCGCTCCTGCCGCCGACTGCCAGTTAGCAATCCGGATAAAAGCGATATACCCTGCAAGGTAGAGGGCGTCTGCCCGCCCTCCAAGGCCCCTTCCCGCCGTCGGCCTTGTTGGGGCCCATCAGGCCCACATCAGATCAAGATCTCCTCGGACAACTCCGAGGACCACGCGCGGCCTTCTAGCCTGCCTTCCCTCCCGGCATCACTGCTCCTGGACGCCCCTCCGCCACCTCGGCCCCGCCCGCTTCGCTGTCCCCAACGACGGCAGTGTGACCTCCTCTGTCCCTCCCTTGGTTCTCCACCGTTCGACGTCGAGTAAAGTGCATTGCAGAGCCACTGTACAGTATGTTACAATACACTATACGCTGGCTTCTGCGAGTGCTGTGGCCGACGTCGGCCTTGTTGCGCTTCGTCGTGCTCAGATCAGATCAAGATCTTCTCGGACAACTCCGAGAACCACGCGCGGCCCTCTGGCCCAGCTCCCATGGGCGCTCCCACCTTCCCTCAGCGGCATCACTGCCCTGGACACCCCTCTGCCGCCTCGGCCCCGCCCTGCTCGCTGTCCTCGACACTCCACTGTCCCGCCCTTCTTTCTTCATCGTTCGGCGGTAGGTAAAGTACAGTGTAGAGCTACTGTACAGTAGATTGTAATAGACTATACATCCACCCCTGGAAGTCATGGCTGACGTTGCCCTTGTCACGACCACTGAGCCCAGATCAGATCAGATCCTCTCGGACAACCCCAAGGCACAAGCGCGGCCCACTGGCTCGATTGTCCTGGGGCGCTCTCGTGCTCCTTTGTGGCGTCCCAGGGCGCTCTCACGCAGCCTCGGGGCTATCTGCTCGCTGCCGCTAACGACGAGCTCAACATTCTCACTTGTTTCTCCGCCATTTGGTGGGCGCGTAAAAGGGTTCTAAAGCCATTTTTGAGTAGATTTGAATGTATCACATTTCATCAAGGGAGAACTTCGGTCCCAGTACTGAATCAAACCTCCAATATCCTCCTGCAGATCATCATCCTCAAGGCCATCTCCCTCGTCATCCTCACTCCCTTCATCATCATCTATTCCATCCACAGCTTCCTTGTATTCCACAGCTCCACCAGTGTCTGCAGTCCTGTGCATAGGCAGGTGCAGGACTGCCAGTGGCGGTGATAGCGGGACAGCCAAGTTGTCAACCATTGTTGTGTCAATGGGCCCGTCGCGCACCGCCAGGCCATCGTCAAGAGCCGAAGTGAAGATTCTTCAATGCCTGCAAGCGACGTCACGACGGCACCTTTCCGAATGCCTGGACCCTTGATACCACTGAATTCCGGCAAGCTATAGGTCTGCTCAATCCGTTGCAGAAGTTGGTGGTTGACACGGCGCCGCTGGATAGACCATGCTTGGACGGGCGCCGTACAAGGGATCATTGGTGCTGCGCAGATGAACAAGAGTGGCCCTGAAGACTTGTTCTTCGTCTACGATAGACGTGTGAAGCCGTTGAATCTCGACATTGCAGCGGCTGATCTCTTCGTTCGCACGCTTGATTCGGGCGCCGCAGCTTGATGGCTTCACGAACAGCAGGGTGTGTCCAACGCTCACTCGCGTACATTGTTCCGGGTGTCTTGCAAGAGGGTGAACTGCTCAAGAAAACCGTAGTGGGATACCTCCTCCCATGCAAGCGTGTTACAGAGAGGGTCAAGGGCAGCGGCAGTGGCGTTGTACAACTTCACGGCCTGTCGAATTGCTTGACAACGCTTCTGCAGGGATTTGGAAATGTGCGTTCGCATCTGATAACCTATTTATACAATCAGCCATGTGATGTAAGTGTACACATCAAGGACTCACCAGTCTGGCTGAGGCTAAGCTTATGCAGCTCGAACAAGCGTTGGATTACGAGCTTTTGCAGCTGGTCCAGTGCCTTGCGATACTTATGCTCATTCATGTACTTCACTGTTGCCTGGTAATGAGGATGATCCGGCGACTATCGGTCAGATTCTGAGATACCCATCTTCACCTCAAGCTCCTGGACTTTAAGAGTGATGCGGTCGGTAACGTTCATGGGCATGGCGGCGTTGTGTCTCAAGCCTTTGTGTTGCTGAGACCTGCGCATCGTAGTTGGACGTAGTAGCGCCAGCCTGAGGAGAGTGAAGATCCAGTCCGAAGGCATAGCGGCAAGAAACCGGCTTGACACCTGAGAACGCATGGCATGTAGCTCACGAAGCTCTTGCAATAGCTCAACGTAAGCCACTGCATGGGGATCCCACAGTGGCCCTTTACCAAGCTTGGCAAAGAACTTGCGCTCTTCCTCGTCGAACACGTCCCACTCCTCGTCGGCAATCTTCGTAATGCTGCTGTAGCGGCCAATCGAACCGAGTCAACCGTAATGATTTTCAGAGCCTGGAGGTGGTTGTGGTAGATGAATGTACCGAGGTTTGCGTACTTGTCGTCGTCCCATTGCTCCGAAGTAAAGGTCGATAAAGAGACGCCGGCGATACGCCAACGCATACCAAATAATGGACGCCAGGGCGTTGGAACCCGGAGAAGACACGCTCGAGAGTCTCGAGGTCCTCAATGCCACATCCCTCAATGATGTTGGGGTGGTTCTTGCTTTGACACTTGAAATTGTGGGTGTAGCCATGAAACGTGTTCACGCAGCAGCGGGTGCCGGCTGCTTGAAGTCGCGACCAAGGGAACTGTTCTTGATTGTGGTCTCAAAGGTGCAGCCAATGTTGTAGGCGAGAAGAATGTGTGGGTTCTGTGTCTCGACAAGCTTGGCAACGATAGCTAGGGATACTTTGCACTAAATAGTTGGAGCATAAGTTGGCAATGAAGGAATGCAGCGCATACACAAAATGCTTACAGCTCTCCACTGCGTACCATGTCTATCAGCCACAGAATAAAGCCGTGCCGACATGCACAAGCAAAGATCCCAGTTTCGTTGTAAATCGCCCCATGAACGCTTCTTCGTCGGCCGCCGCTGCCTTTGAAGTTGTCCGTGCATTCTTGGGTATCGGGGTTGCCGTTACCTGCACCATTGGTTGGATCACCCTCGCCATCTTCTTTATCGTCGCTCCATGTATTGTCGCCGTTGTCGTCAGTCACCAAGCTAGGCAACTGCGGCCCTTTGCGGCTCTGAACCTCGCCAGCAAATTGGTTGACGTATTCGCCCGGTAGGAAGTAGTTGGTCTCAGTAAATGTACAGCGTGTCCGCTAGTAACATGACTGTCGACAGGCGCCATGCGCTTAAGGCTGTTGTTGCCGTCGACAACCACCATTCGTAAGAATTTGAGCGGTGGCTCATCTTCAAGCTTGAACATTCTTGGTTAGAACAAGTACGCGCGACCCAAGTTCAAATAATCAAAGGCTTACCACATAGCAGCATGCACTGCAGGCGTTCTGCACCCCTCTAGTTTGGTGTGTTGCGGCCAAGTACTGCCATGATACGAGACTTCACTACTCGTGTGATGTGCACAAAGATCTCATATGCATCGGTGAGAATGGAGCGCATGTAATGTTGGAAAGGAATCTACCATCGCAGATTATAAGCAAGAAGTATAGAAGTGATGTGCAAAGACATACCACGTAATAGTCGCATATCACCTTCGTGAACGCCCTCAATGCTAAACGAGGCCTTTCGCAGATGAAGCCTGTGAAAAAGTTCCAACGTGCGAAGTGAGATGGCAACAGTGGGTCGCAGCGGGGTCTTTGGGAGGTACCTGTTTGCGACCAGATCAACAGCTAGAGAGATGCTGTCGGCAGGCCTCTGCATCGTTGCTTGAGTCTCTAGCATAAATATGTTATAAACTTGGACCATATAACACTCGCAGGTTGGCGTGCTTTGGGTGGCTGAAGGTTTGTTTGTGAACTCAGATGACGGAGATATTGTGTCCAATGCATGTGATGTGGACGCCGACACATGTTGATCGTCATTTGTAGAAGCGTCAGAGCTAGGGCTAGGGACCGCCCGAGACATTATAGTCCTCAGAAAGTGGAATGGCTGCCGGTTCAATAGGCGGTGAGTGCGAAGAGGAAGGCGTTGGAGAGGTGGGCATTGGAGAGGTAGGCATTGGAGGGGTAGATGTTGGAGGGGTCGGCGTCGATGGGTACTTCCATTGAATATATGCATCGGCGAGACATCCCAGGAGAGCGTCCCAATGCTGCACCTCTTCCAAGCGGCGTTGCTTCCAGTTATTGGGCCGCTTGTAGCGACGTCCTCGTACCTGCGGCACAGCTAAAAGTCAGGCAGGATGTAATTGCAAATCAAAGCATACATAACAGTTGTGGGTGATATCACATAGTGCATAGCGAAAGACTGTGTCATCTCATAGATGCTTAGGTAGCTGGCTGACCTCGTTCTGCATCGCCACCTCTTCTTCATCAACTGTACTACCAAAGTCACCAAAATCTTGACGGCCTTCATTCAAAGGCTGAACAAAACTCTCGTTGCGATCTGGTGCAGCACTTTCTGCTTGTATATCATTGAAAATGTGCCGAACCTCGTTGCTGAAGTCTGCAAGAGTTGAGTTGCTAAGATATGCGCTGAGATGAATCAAGTGCACTACTTACTTGAAAGCCTTTCCTTCGCCTTGTCCGCTTTCGGCCTGTCTATCCACTCCGAAGACCCTGCTGCCCAAGAACCTTCAAAATAAATGTAGTGTAGCCTGGTGCGTCTTTGCTGGCGAGGGGTAGGTCCGTAGGGTGTGACTAGCGTCGTGTTGCGAACCGATCGCAAGACACCCGACTGTTTCACCTTTGGCATTGGTTCGTTGTTGATGTTAAGTGCTTAAATATGAATAAAGATAAAGGATGACCAGGAAGTAGAAAGTAAACGTGCGAAGCCGAAGTGAAGAGAAATTGTCGAAGTGGCAATGAGGAGTGCAGCTGTCACAAATTTCCCCAAGCGCTAGTCTACAGCACTTAGAGTGTAACATCAAGTCACGGGACATGTTACCCAGTCGTTGCAACAGCGTTACAAGATGCTGATCAGTTGGCCATGCAACGGATGCATGGTTATCAGGGATATGCCTCATAAGGACATAGGATCATGGACTCAGTTCTGGATTCGTTCTAGACTATGACCTCACTATGAGGTCACTATGACATCGTGTACTGGTAGTGTACAGTAGCTAGATTAGGACATCTAGATAGTGTTGATGTTAGCATGATAGCTAGGTCAGATCTGATAAGGGAGTTAGAGCGGCGGTATGCTCTAGAGCCTTAGTCATGGATCACCTGACTGTATCAGTCAGCACATGGTATTGGAGGTCTTAGATAGTGTCTGGGGTCCCTCTACACATGTATATAAAGAGGCTGGTCTGAGGGCTAACACCCCGACTCAACAACATCGTTGATTCATATCTCCTCTACTCGCTTTACTCAAAGTCCCCTGCTCTCCCCAACCCCTCAAAGCATTCCTAGCAGGTGAGTATTAGAGTTTTGTGATAGCAGCAAAGCAGCTCAGGACGGGAAGTTGAGACGCGACGAACTAAGATTCTGGTAATGAGCTTTCTGGTGCGTTATGCTCTAACCAAACTTCAACTCCAACCTCGACTGGCTCTCGGCTTCGACCCTCAATTTTCTCAACTCCCTCCTGCAGTTCGATTTCTGTGCTTATATACATTGTCTTCGTACTCACGATGCCACTGTTCATTCCGTTTGTTCCCAAGCCCGGTTCTGAGACTCCCTGCGGGTCAACTTCATTACGTCATTCTTGGAGGCAAGCAGATGGGAACCTACAAGCAGGACAAGTAAGCGCTTAGGTATCAAGCTTCCCCAATATCTCAAATCTGACCTTTTGCAAGCTTTGTACCCATTCTTGGTGAATACAGGACGCCTATCTTCCCTCTTGTCATTGTATGCCGGTCCCAGGCAGACGCTGATGCAGTCTCAGTTCTGCACGCACTGGTGTGTACAATCGAAAAACTGCCACTGGAAAAGGTGTTGGAGCGACTTGAGACATCTTCTGCTGTGCGGGAACTGTTCACCAACCAGAGTGTCAGCTTCTACCCACTTGTGCGGGAAACAAGCAAGAGGCTGCACTCTTCAAGTAGTAAGCATGTACCTATCGTCTTGTTGGCTCAGATCCCTTGTTGCGGCTGCACCAGTGCTGACTTGTACCCGCACTTGACGAACTTCCAATACGCGAGCTACACCAAAACCAGTAGTTTCTCTGAGGTGCTATGCTTCCTAGCATCCAAGGGACTGTATTGTAGTGTGGCGAGTTACAAGGCCATACAGAAGGTCCAAGCACAGCTCCCGCACCCGGATCAGTTCGAGGAGGTGACGATGGATTCAGTTGCCAGTGCGGCTACAGTGTCTGCTCAATCGGATACGGCACGCGAAGGGAAATGGGAGGTAGTCTCACATGCCAGCCGCAGGCATGAGCATGGTCACAATCGTGGTCGTGGTCATAGACATGGACGTGGTCGCGGCCGCAGTCATGGTGTAGAGAGCTCTGCAGCGCGCTCAGGCTCAGCGGCAGTTGCTCATGATCATCGCTGCCTATCTCCGGTGACAGTTCCAGACAACGACAACGATGTCAAAAACATGGGATCCAACCAGCCTGGAGTTTCCCGGCAGCGCTCGGGAACTCATCTCCCGAATGTCAGCTTCCTGTCCCGGCTGCTACGGCAGGCTTGTCCACTGCTTGGGATACCGCTGACATCAAGCTTCGCTAGCACCGCTGCCCTGGAGGGCTCAAGGATAGTTTCTCCTGGTAGGCCCGCCCGTTCCTGCGGCTGCTACTCACTGGGCACACCTCTCAAAACCTCAACTATCCAAGACGAGGGTTTGACACCTCAGAAGCTCAGGTTCACGCAGCGACAAGCTATACTCACTGGCGCGTTATGTATTGTCATGTAGACAGCTGGGTGGGACCTGGGTTGACAAGTTGAGTTTGATAGATGCTCGTACGGCATCCTCGGAGCGCCGCAATCCGACTATCCAATGGCTATGAATCAAGCAGGTATGGTCATCCAGCATAATATCCGCCTTCGATATTCTCACGTTGACTGTCACCAATCACAGTATATTCTTATACTTGCAAGACCAGTGGAGAAATCATTTCTGTCATCTATGACGGTGATGCTCGAAAGTCTGAGGGACTCCAGTCCCCTCCTTAGGTGTCATTGTTGACCGGCACCTTGACTCATTTGGTTATCAGACATCAACAATTTTTTGCCTCTATAAAGCTATTTCCACTACTTCCACGCTTGAGGCCTTTACAGAGCGTCTGCAAACGTACAACGTTGCGGCAATAGAAGCTCAGTGGTATTGGGAGGAGATTGATAGGCGTGCATTCACTACATGCACACGCTACGTATTCGAGAGCTTGTAAGGCCCTTAGTTTAATTATTAACGGCCGATAACACATTAACTGGTGTACATTAATTGATTAGAGCCCAGACCTAAGGTCACCAGCCAATTAGAGGATGAAAGGAGAGGGCACGTGGTAAGAGTTAAAGCTGGCAGAGATATTCTCACAATCCTGGTGGCTGTTTTCTTGTCCTCTCTTTGGTAGTTGAGTCCCCATCTCACCACTTTTTCCCAAGTGCACTGTGACATGCCCGCCGTTAACGCCATCGGGCGGCGCCAGCGGAAACCATATCGCTGTATGGCGCATAGCAGTCACAAGCAGCGACACGTCTCTCAAGCGATTTTCGACACGCAGAAATATTCGAAACGCTCTCACCGCTGCTAAGTAACAGCACGCAGCCGCCCGCCTTGAGCATCGGACTTCCCTTCGGGATGCGCTCAAGGCTGCGCATGCTGCTGTACATCAAGAGGCCGTGACGCTCAACAAGCTCTTTCCAATGTAGAGCGTCAAGCACTTCAAGCAACTCTTGATGCAAAGCACGCACATCATGCAAGGTTCCTGTCAGGGTCTCGACGTGGAACGCATTTGTGCATATGTGCACAAAGGAAATTCAAGCTGGTGAGTTTCATTCAATCCTCAATTCAAATATTACTCACTTTGAGATCAGATCTATCGCCGGGCGAACACCGCAAGAAGGTCAACGAGCTTACCAAGGAACTGAAAGCCGGAGTGGGCAATGAGCGACGATAAGAAGATCAAGGCATCAAAGGAAGGCATCAAAGACCTGGAGATGCTGCAAGAGATGAAATCACTCTCCAAGCAGAACCTCCCCTCAACTCCTTCCACGACATCCGGCCAGCGCTTCAAAGTATCCACCAAAAGGTGCGTTCAATTCAACCAGCCACACTGGTTTGCCATCTTATGCTTGCGCGATAAGTTGGAGAGCTTAATGCTCGTACTGGCATCGAGGACCTTATCATTGCTGTTCGAACCGATATCGACAGCTATAACCGCCCTTCCGTCTTTTCCACCTCCTCTCGCGCCGAGGACTTCTTCCAGCTGTCTCTCAACCGCAATGTCAATGACTGGGCGTTGAAGTTTGAAGCATACTGTGTTTCTGGTATATATGGTACGTCTGTGCCTCTCGTTTCTTACATTTATTTCATTGCTGATATTCTCGCTCAAGATGTAAGTAACCAATATCAGGCGCAGGTGCTCCAGATGAAACGAGACCTGGCAGCCGAAATTCTCACCGCTCTTTGTACGGTGCTGTTATATACACCATTACAGCCATCGAACTAACTCACCAAAACAGAGCGTGCGCCGGAGCCAATGAAGATCTCCTGCATGTTCTACACCGATTTTGACAGTCATGTCACTGAAAGGCACGGCATCGTCATCAACGGTTGGCCGGCGGGCCTGAAGTTTTGTGCGCCCTGGAGATATTGGCTCCGTACTGAACTGGAGGTCCTTGGAAACGCATGGCGCAACGGCGTTACCAAGTTCCGCCGATTGAGCGACGACGCACATCGCGAGTTCAAAGATGCCAGGATCTGTGCACGTACAGAAGCTCTCGAGCACACTGCTATGCTCGAGAACACCTCAAGTATGCCGCCCCGTCCAGCGCAGCCCTGTCAGCCACTGCCATGATGGCTGGTCCTCTACATCTGTTCTCGCTGGTCCTTCTACGTCCGCCCTCACTGGTCCCTCTGCGTCTGCCCTTGTTGGTCCTCACGTCTGCCCTCGTCAGCCCCTCTACATCTGTCCTCACTGGTCCCTCCACCATACCTTCTCTCAGAGCGTCTCATGTGGCCACTGCACCCCTCACACTCCTGCTACCGCCGCTGCCATCAACATCCTCGGGCCAAATGGTCTTTGCAGCCGAAGACCCAAAAGAAGAGGTCAGATGCAGGTACCAAGCGAGGGCCTCGTCAGAAGCCCAGTGGTAACTAGACTGCATGGATGTTGCTGTTTATAGCTGAGGCACTGTAGGTGAGGCTCGCATGGGAGGTATGGATATGACATATTTACATATAATCCACCTACTGTAGAAGTTGTTTCTAATGTACTATTATCTGTTGCTACAATTGCTGCGCACTACCACTTATGTTACATTGAAAGGTGGACAAACAAGTGAGGATATTGAGCTCGTTGTCGGCCACGACAAGCAGACATCGCTGAGGCCGCGTGAGAACGCCCCAAGGTCAGCTGACGCCACAAGAGAGAACGAGAGCGCGCGAAGGGAGCCGGGCCTAAGTGCCATGAGCGTGGACATCAGAGCTGTTCAAAGAGACCTTGATTGGATCTTCGGTCGATGGGCGGCATCACAATGAAAACATTGGCCATGATTCGCAGCGGGGAAGCAATAGCCCAGTGGAGTGTGTGGTACAGTAGCTCTACAGTACACCTCACATGATATCTAACGGCCGAAGAAGGGGAGGGGGAGGGCATCGAGCTCGTCGTTAGAGACAGTGAGCAGGTAGGCCTGAGGCAGCAGACAAGTCTTGGCAAAGCGGGAATATAGACTATTGTTATCTGGTGTATACCAGCTATGCAAAGGCAGTTTACACGACGTCGAACGATGAAGAAAGAAAGGCGGGACAGAGAAGTGTCGAGCTCGTCGTTGAGAACAGTGAGCGGGGCGGGGCCGAGGCGGCGGAGGGGCGTCCAGGGCAGTGATGCCGCGAGAGAAGGCGGGAGCGCCCATGGGAGCTGGGCCAGAGGGCCGCGCGTGGTTCTTGGAGTTGTCTGAAGAGATCTTAATCTGATCTGAGCACGACGAGTGCAACAAGGCCGACGTCGGCCACAGCACTCGCAGAAGCCAGCGTATAGTGTATTGTAACATACTGTACAGTGGCTCTGCAATGCACTTTACTCGATGTCGAACGGTGGAGAACCAAGGGAGGGACAGGAGAGGTCACGCTTCGTCGTTGGGGACAGCGAAGCGGGCGGGGCCGAGGCGGCGGAGGGCGTCCAGGAGCAGTGATGCCGGGAGGGAAGGCAGGAGTGAAGGCGGGAGCGCCCCGCAGGAGGTGGGCTAGAAGGCCGCGCGTGGTCCTCGGAGTTGTCCGAGGAGATCTTGATCTGATGTGGGCTCGATGGGCCCCAACAAGGCCGACGGGCGGAAGGGGCCTTAGAGGGCGGGCAGACGCCTCTACCTTGCAGGGTATATCGCTTTTATCCCGGATTGCTAACTGGCAGTCGGGCGGCAGGAGCGAGATCTGGTCTAACAGGACTGACGAACCCCGTGGGGCATATGCACGTCTACTTAGATCGGATATCGATGAGGTCCAGGTGGGATTTATGGTGTAAACACGTGGTGGTCTAAAACAAACTGGCCAGCATAAGTCATGCGCATTAATTAGATATTCCTTTTGGGAGATATATCCCTTAAATGAACGTGTAAATCTACCCAACTAACTTTATATCCTTCCTGATAACTCACAGAGCTTTACTCTGAGAATAAATCCCTCATATCTCTCATAGCTTTTCTGTGGATTTATAATGGGCACATTACTTGTAGGCAACAAGATAAATTGACTAGATAAATAAAAAAACAAGTCACACATGTATCCAGCATGAACTAGGCGGAGGTCTTCAGAATACGTCTGCAGGATTTATTGTGGCAATATATTCCATCTAACACAGTGAGAGATATTGAGGACACACAGTCAACATAAGTAAGATAAAGAACACAGATATATTCATCATAAATCACATACTGCATATCTCCGAGGATAAATCCAGCAGGACCTCGGACACTTAGAAACATAGATGTCTGCTGAATGTAGTAGTTAGTCGCATTCAACATAAGCCTTTTGACTATGGACACTAAATACACAATGTGCATTGGTAGATTCACATACAATTGCAAATCTAGTGAGAGCTATCAACTTTTGCATACATTGCACAGTGGCGGCGTATTCGTAGAACTTCACTGCCCAAGTTAACAACCTCGGCCAGATACTGATGATGCTAACACTAGCCAACGTCAAAACAGCGCAATCTGGCCAAGGTTGTTAACTTGGGCAACAAAGTTCTACAAATACGCCGCCATTGTGCAAAGTATACAAAAGTTGATAGCTCTCACTAGATTTGCAATTGTATGTGAATCTACCAATGCACATTGTGTATTTAGTGTCCATAGTCAAAAGGCTTATGTTGAATGCGACTAACTACTACATTCAGCAGACATCTATGTTTCTAAGTGTCCGAGGTCCTGCTGGATTTATCCTGGAGATATGCAGTATGTGATTTATGATGAATATATCTGTGTTCTTTATCTTACTTATGTTGACTGTGTGTCCTCAATATCTCTCACTGTGTTAGATGGAATATATTGCCACAATAAATCCTGCAGACGTATTCTGAAGACCTCCGCCTAGTTCATGCTGGATACATGTGTGACTTGTTTTTTTATTTATCTAGTCAATTTATCTTGTTGCCTACAAGTAATGTGCCCATTATAAATCCACAGAAAAGCTACAAGAGATATGAGGGATTTATTCTCAGAGTAAAGCTTTGTGAGTTATCAGGGAAGGATATAGAGTTAGTTGGGTAGATTTACACGTTCATTTAAGGGATATATCTCCCAAAAGGAATATCTAATTAATGCGCATGACTTATGCTGGCCAGTTTGTTTCAGACCACCACGTGTTTACACCATAAATCCCCGGGATTTATCTCCTGGGTTCCGCAGTGTGGGCAGTTCTGGGAAACCTCAGTGAGGACCTCGGAGAGGCTTAGGGTAACGGCGGGGTCTTCGGGCCTCTGAATGGCGTGTAGCAGGTCGAAGGAGATGTGCAGTTCCTGTAGGCCGTAATACGCCAAATCCCGACTCATGCCAGCACTCCGACAGATTCTCTGTATGGCCATGTGCTGCACTGAAGCCGCCGGAGACGCGGAAAGACGGGTTTATCCGACAGAGATAGCTTCAAGACATGCTCACTGAAAGCGCGGACAATCTTCCAGTCCGTAGACTGAACGAGTACGCTGGTGGACGGATTATACGTATCGAAGTGACTCTCCCCATACTTGCACTTAATGTTTAGATCCCGAACTCGGAAAGCATGCTTCATGAAGCTTTCCCAGTCACGAGCTTCAGGCTCTTGCTGCCATTTCTAAAAACCAAGGGTGTCAGAAAAGGGCAACTACAACAGCCTATACACAGCCAAGCGTCTTACGAGGTGGTCTGAAACCATGGACACCGGCTTGCTGACGAGTCTATACGGTTCCACCGTCCAAAGCCTCGACGGCATGCACTTGACGAGCGGCGCGAGCGTGTCCAACTTGGCCCATAAAATGTTCATTGCGGTCTCATGAAATGCACGACAGGTCACAGCCAAGTGCGCCGTGCTTGCCCTGTCGCATTTCGACGAAGCCGAACCTGTCGACACCCTTGGGGTTTCGAAGACATGTCGGAAGATCTCCTCTTGTATGTCTTCGATGCGTAGGCAAGGGTGCATGACGGCTTGATCTACAGAACTGAAAATCAGGGAATGTGTGCCGTATTGGAAAGCGACGTACCTCGCCGTTGTGGATTGAGAGAGACTTGAACCGTGCGAAAGCCGGTCGAGCTCAGTTCGAGTGAAACCCGCCATCACAGCTGGCGCGAGGAATTGACGTTGCAGATCTACGTGCAGCACGTATATGGCCAGTGCCGGCGAGCACGCCAGGTCAGACGTCTCGAGATAGACGTTACCGAGTGTGTAGGTCGACATGCTGCAAGCACAGTAATTCGTTGAAATTGACGTAAGTCAAAGAAGGTCTCCGGCAAAATTCAGAGGTTGAGCGCGTCCCACGGCGCATCACCCAGGCGCATCAATTTCACACGCCCCAGCGGTGAGGCAGCGGCCTGTCCGAGTCTGACTTGCCTTTCGCCTTCACGCACAACGACTTCAAGCTTCAATGCGCAGCTCATCTGGATGTCCTTTCCTCTGCCATATGCATTTATTCCATGGCCATGCTATGAACAAACTCTTTGTCTGCAAGAATGGGCTATTCGGAAGAAGTCCCTCCAGTGGCCACTTCTTCACGACACACTGGCACCATTTTCGTGGACGGGCCATAAAGTGTTCATGAGCCAGCTCTGCCACATATAAAGCAAGGTCTGTCCTTGTGCCCGTGCGTTGAATTTCCTCATCTGCATAACCCAATGGACGACTCGAAGACCAGAATGAAGGCGAGGGTGCCCTCCCAGCGGACGCGCCCTCATCGTCGAGATGCACATGTGATCACAACCTCTTCGCGGTGTATCTGCGGACGCGTCTTGAATCAGGGAGGATGCAAAGATTTACTCTGCTCATATTGTCTCACCGAAGCTAGGCCCAGCTCGAAACGGCGCGCGGGCGACCCTCAGCTCAGGCGACACCACTCGAACCGAGACAAGCCTCTTCCTCCAGTGCTCTCTATCTGGCACAAAGACGAACCTTATGCCTCCCCTAAGAAGGCCTCAGAACGCCCGTCGCCAACCCGCACGTATTCTTTCGATAGCTCGACCGTCCATGGCATTTCTCGCGTTCCGCCCCCAACCGGGTCGAAGAAGCCACTCTCCCGCATTCCTCCTCCGCCTCCTCCAAAGCCCCTCGGACGCCCGGCGTGCAATACTGCTCAATCTGATCGCAGTGCACCGAGCTGGCGGCCGAAGTTGAGTCAGCAGGCGAACGCATCCCTTTCACGAAAGCCAGTCCCCCGTTCCAAGAGAGACTATGTTCAAGTGATCCCATACAGGAATCCCTCTCTTGAACTCGCCGATGGTGAAATGTCTGCGCCATCCGTGCTGTCTTTCACTTTTGAATTTCAGCCGAGCGAAGATACTACCGACGGTGCCACTTTTGAAGTATGCCAGGTCGAACACGGAACTGTTAGCCACCCGACCAACAAACCGACATATCCATCCCGGGCCCCAGACGGTGTCCCGGAGAGTCTGCAGGCGAAGTGGGATCACTACGAGCAGGCAGGGTGCGACGGTGAACTGCTGCCGGAGTCAGTTGCTGCGCTATATCATATCGAAGACCCTGCAGAGCCCGAAACTTTGACGACCCGCTCCTCGAGCCCTGTCAAGACTGCTTACAGGGAGCGTGAGCTACCTAGGTACGTTGTGATCGCCGTTCCAGTTGCAAACAGCTAACATAAATCCAATTCAGCATTCCTACTGAGCTCGAAAGCGAAGGGGTGTCTCATACTCCATGCGAAGACGCATTTTTCTTGATTCCTGTAATCTCTGTAGACGAAGATTCTGTCCCAGAGAAGTCAGGATTCGAAGAATCTCGCTACGACACTCCGGCAGTGGATACCTATCAGACGCGCCTCCTACAAATGCCATTCTATCAGCAAAGGCTCGCTAAAATAGCCTCTAGGCCAGAAACAGCGGCTGAATTCTCTCGGATGGACCCGGCCACCAACGTTGTCGAAGGTTTTGTCCTTGACTGCAGCGCTTCTGAGGTCTGGACATCCGTTTGTACACTCCGAGAGGATGAAGGGGTCGACTTCCGCGAGCGGCTGCGCAATCGCCGCACTGTATTCTACGACGAGTAGTCAGCTCACTGCGTAATCTTTTTTTTTTGTATCTGTTGTCTCGTATGATTATTTGTCCTATTTTCCTCGTGTCGGATGCGTGTAATCTACGAAATGAAGGGGTGAAACTATCGATCACTTTGAATGAGATAGGCTGGATGTTGATACGGCGGCGGCGAGCGCATGACCACTTCTTGACCGCAACGACTATCTCCATATCCCGTGCCGGAGTCACCGACTATGAAAGGCTCGAGTGCACGCCCCTTCTCCCTCTTCTCCTTTGCCCCTTGAGGCCGCCGTGCGTCCTGCGCGTGCTTCACAGAATAATACGCTTGCTCGCCGTTCACGACCACGACCACCACGATGTCCACAGCTCCCACCTCCGATGCCGTCCTCGCCCAGATCCTCAGCCAGCTGCAGTCCCTCCAGGTCTCGCAGCAGGCTTTGCAGGCCAAGGTGAGACGGCCAGCCTATGCCCACTTTGGCTATACTGACAATGCGGCAGTTGGATAACCTTGTGCAGCATCCGCCTCTGAGCCCGCTGTCAAGCCCGCCAACCTCGCCTCAGAGGGGTGGCATCCCGCTCCCCAGGGCCTCCTCTGAGACACCACCGTCCCTTACCCCCACGTCGTCGCAGGCACCGCAGTCTCTGCTCGCTACGCTTTCCGGGACGACCAATATGGGCGAGGTCAGTGGCATAGAGAAGCTGTCGGACCACGAACGGGAGAAGATCTTGTACCCTTCGCGGATTCTCTTAACCAGTGCGTAGCTCTTATTTGATTATGAAGGGTGTTCGGAGTGCTGCGATTCGGTGTGATTCTGGTTCACGAGTCTGGGGAAGGGTCATTCGGGGAACTGACGCTCCTCTGGAGGGCGTATTTATTCGAGAACCGGGACGAAATGCGCTGTCGCCCAACGCAATGCCGCGCGGCTCTGGCTAGAAACTCAGAGTCGCGTCAGAACCACAAGATGTACCCAGCTGTCCAAAACGACGTCCAGGATTACATCCAAAATATAACCAGAGTTCGAATAGATTTGCGGATTCTGAACACCCTTCTCATCCCTCGAAAGTCCCAATACTGAACGTGTTGCAGCATATCCTGACCAACACGGAATCAAGCCTTTCCCTTTGACGTGGAGTGCACCTACCCCTGAAGTGCGGGGGCCGGTCATCTGCTCGCGGTTGCCTTCCAGCATCAAGCAGCGCAATGCCATCGGTGCCCACTCGGGCTCGTACTCCATCTATCGCGCTCTCGCGATCGCCATGGGCACCCTAAACCCGACGCACAAACCCGACTATTCGCACACCGAGCCCGCCGTGCAGATCCCGCCCAACCCCGCGTGGTCCGACTTGTCCAAGATCGTCTCGTTCGACCCCTGGGGACATCTCGTGCCGCAAGTGTTCAAGAAGGAAATCGAAGAGCTTGGCCTCGACGTCCGTCCGAGTATTGCCGTCACCCGCGCGCATATGAAGCTGAGCGAGATTGACGAGACGGCGCGGAAGGGCGACTTGAAGGTCGATGGCAAGATCCTTCTGAAGAGCCATCCGCTCCTGAATGCGGACGGGACGCAGAGTGACGCAGACCCTGGCGTGGAAATTGCCATTAGCAAAGGCGGCTGTCGAGCCTGTGTGG
>JAKOGH010000233.1:0-11929 GCA_024811115.1 Terana coerulea
ATGGCGACCCACCCGGACAAGCAGAAGCTCGCGCAGGCGGAGATCGATAAGGTCATTGGCGGCGAGCGGCTCCCGCTGATCACCGACCGCGAACACCTGCCGTACACGATGGCGCTCGTCAAGGAGGTCATGCGCTGGCACCCTGTCGCACCCCTCAGTACGCCTTGCGTCTACTCAGTGGTGAACCGGTTCTGACGACGACGTGTCCCGCAGGCATCCCTCGCCACACCACGCAGGACGATGTGTACAACGGCTGGACAATCCCGAAGGGCACCGTCGTGATTCCCAACGTCTGGTAAGGCCTTTTGCTGCTCATGGCGTATGCTGTATGCTGATGCGTATGCGGTATGCAGGGCGCTCGCGTTCACGCAGCGCGGCAGCCACGATGTGCACAAGTTCGTCCCCGAGCGGTTCCTCGGCGCCGAGAAGGAGCTCACCGTGCTCAACGACCCGTACGAGTGGACGTTCGGCTTCTCGCGCAGGTGCGCCCGCCCTCTTCGCCCTCCCTGCGCCCGTACTGACCCCCTGTGTCTTTGCAGGGCCTGCCCCGGGCGGCACCTCGCCGAGAACTCGATCTTCATCATCATCTCGAGCCTGCTCTCCATGTTCGACATCTCGCCGCCCGCGAGCGGGCAGCTCGAGCCGAAGTTCACGGCGACGCTCGTCAGGTGCGTGCTCTCCCCTCTGTCGTCGGGCGGCGCGTTGGATACTGACGATGGTCACAGCCGTCCGGAGCCCTTCGAGTGCCGCATCGTGCCGCGCTCGGCGGCGAAGGCGGAGCAGATCAACTGGCGTGCCGAGCAGTGCACTGTCTGAGAACTGCATAGATACTTCGTTCTGTGTCTCGAGATATGCTTTTCGTTGTTGTAGCTTGTACGATGCCTCAATAGATTCTGTGTTGCGTGCCCCTTGCGTGCTTGCCCGAAGGCTGAAAAATACACCGCTAATACTACTTGTGCTACAAGAACGGTGATGTTACTCCCTTTGAATATCATGGCTTGCATGAATTCTGGTCTTATGGTCTTCACTCATGGGGACTTCACCTATGACGTCGCGTCGCGAACACTCTCAATCACTTAAACTTGATGCGATCAACCATCCCATCACCAATCCTCTATCAACGACATTGACCAACGACAGCGCTGAACGTCAGACCTGCGGCCTCAAAGCACGGCCATGCAGACTCCGACTGCACCTCCCATGTCCGCCTTGTTATCTCAGACGCAACATCGAAATATACGCGTGGGACACACGGTAAACTTTGACCGCGCTCGCCAGCCTCTAGTGCGGTCGGTACCAGCCCGCCGCAGCCAGACAAACACCGACGGAGCGCAGGC
This sequence comes from Terana coerulea, assembly GCA_024811115.1. NCBI lineage: Eukaryota > Fungi > Basidiomycota > Agaricomycetes > Polyporales > Phanerochaetaceae > Terana > Terana coerulea. Next base: position 1,338 of record JAKOGH010000233.1, read on the forward strand.
CGCGCGACCCTGAACACGCTGCCAGGGTGCTCGCGCCAGAAGAAGGGCAGCGATCGTCGCGCGCACAGGCGTCGGCGGTATACATACATTGACGCGCGGCGTCTACCATGGCCAGTGGTCGCGCGGATGCTATGGCCCTCTTGCTAGGCCGATCGGCGTGCGACGCGTCGCCGAGTGGAATGATGATGCCTTGGCCCCGCTTGGCTCCTGATTGCCTTGCGCGTGGAAGGCCCGCCGGGGCACGGAAGCATCTGGGGAATCGAATCGGAGCTCAGCGCTCAGCGCTCAGGCACACAGCAGTGCGCGATCCTGTCAGAAGCCCCCGGGCCCCGGGATTGTCGCGATCGTCTGGGCGAGATCGGCTGAGGCAATCTGCAGGGCTGCAGGCACTGCAGCGAACGCTTGCACTAACTGCTACTAGCGCTGGGTGCTTACTCAGTCGCACGGCTGCGTCGATAACGCACGCGCTCGCCCAGAAATACTTCGTTGCGGCGGCTACGTCGAGCGTAGGGCTTTTGGCATCGAAGGTTTGTGTGCTACTGGTGGAAGGCTGGACTCGGAGTGCCCGTGGCGCGATAAGGACTGTAAACGTGCGTGGCACAGCGTGCTAAGTTGCGCTGAAGTCTAAGTCTGGTTTTCTACTGAGAGAAGCTTTGCAAGAGGATCCGACAGCCCAGCTGCAACGAAAGACGCATCGAGTGTATTTGAAGCCCATGGGTCTCAGCTTATTCATGGTCATCGGCACGCAGTAGCAGCGCAGTAGTGTTCAAATATTGCAAAGACAGTTCAATTCCACATGCAACACACAATACAGCGACTACGAGGAGATACAAGCTGGCTCTTGACTATGCGGCGTTCTTACGGGACCAAGTGAAGTACAGGTCAGTGGTGAGACTGCGATTGGGATCCTCCAGCTCCTGGATGTTGAGGTCTGCGATCTCCTTCGTGATCCCGAGGTCCGCAAACCGAGGGCCGAAGTCCTTTGAGACTCGGATCGCGTTCGTCTTCCAAGTGAGCCCAAGGACCTTCAACGCCGGATCTGCACCCCAGTTCAGCGTCACCACTCTTTGTTTCGCGCAGAGCAACGCGACCGTGACGCACCGTCGCTCTTCCCGGACATCGGCACCGCGACCTTCCGCACGTTCACCGCCGCGAACGCGCCCGTGCCGCGCAGGATGCGCTCGAGGTGCGCGCCGATGCACGGCTCCGCGCCCTTCGCGCGCATGAGCGTGTGCCACGTGCCCATGAAGGCGGCCATGCCCGGCCCGAGCGGCCGCCCGCCGTCGCGCATCTGGCCGTCGTCCGGCTCCTCGACGAGCAGCCACCCGCCGGGCTTCACGAGCCGGACGATGCGGCCCAGGACCTCTTCGCCGTAGGGGACCTGCGCAGGGGGGGTGTGAAGGCATACCGCAAGCGGAGAGGGGGGAACTTGCGTGCATCAGGACGAGTCTTGCGTGTACGATGTCGAAGCTCTCGGGCTCGAACGGGAAAGGCTCTGTGACGTTCAGCTGCTGGAACTTCAGGTTGGCGGGTTTCGGGCTGCGCGGGCGAGGGTCAGCCTATCCACCACAAGCTCCGTGCTAATAATACCCACCGATCTGGAAACCCGTTCATGTCCACCGCGGTAACGCTCGCGTCAGGAAACGCTGTAGCCGCATGAATAGCCCTGGGCATGCTGTGAGCGTGCGCTTCTCCAAGCTGTTCGTAGAGCGATACGCGTACCACGCTCCACTCCCAGACCTGTACGGCAGTGTCAGCGGATGAAATGGCTGGAAGACATGGCTGCGACGCACCCAATCTCGAGGATGGCTTTGGGTGCGGGATCCTCCAAGTTCGCGAGGGACAGTGCGCCAAAGTACTGAGTTATGCCGCGATGCAGCGCGTCCAGCCTGTAGCAGACGTTCAATATCATGCAGCGCGTGCTCTTTCAAACTGTCTCACCTCTCCATCTCCTCCTGGACCGCTGCAGCAGCCTAAGAGTACGCGTTAGTCAGCGCGTAACGTACCGGACAAGGGAAGACAGACTTGAAACGTGTATGTGTTGGCGGTCGGAGCGGCCGGGGCAGCGGATGGGTCTTGTGCAGCAACGACGGCCATAGTTCGTGTGGGGAGTGGTCAGCAAGCTCTGCGCGTGAGCTGGGGTGGGCATCACAGGCTCTGCAAGGTTATATCACTCCTGTGCTTTCGCATCATGGTACGACGCGACGCACAGTAGCGTCAATCACCACTCGATTCGTGCCCCAGAGCACTTACTCACGGCTCTTTGATATGGTCAGGCGTACCCGGCGCACACCGCTGCCGTATCACGCATCGGACTTTGATAGAGTACGGCGGTATCCTTACACACGTAACACATTCATATTCATTACACGGTCGACCCATTTCGCGCAGCAGCTCTCAGAACACAGGCCGTCGGGGCCCACATCACCTTCATCATGCCATTGCTGGTCAAAGCGCGTTCGCCAAGAGCTCCGCCGCCTTCGCGCGCGGCGTAAACGCGCAGCGGAACGGTTTCGGGGTCCTAGCGGGAAACGGGCGTCAGCGCGCCATCCAACTAGAAGCAAAGCACCGCTGCCGCGGCGCATCAACGACTTACGGCACCAGCCCCGCGACGAAGGCAGAGTGCGCGGGCGCGCCCTTGGCGTCGTTGTCGCCCGCGACGGGGACGAGCTCGAAGCACGCGACCGTGCGCACGATGGTGGTGTACAGGAAGACGTTGGCGAAGTGCAGGCCCGGGCAGAGTCTGGTTTGGGGTTAGTGGAGGCCGATGGAGCTCGAGACGGCGCACCTTCGTCCGAAACCGTAGATGAGCGTACGGGGGTCGCGAGGCGCGGCCTGCTTCTCCTTTTGGAGGAACCGCTCGGGGATGAACAGGTCTGGGTCCGGATACTCGTCCGCGTCGTGCAACATGGCCCTGCAGCGATCCAAACGGGGCGTCAACAGAGCTCGTCGCGCCGCCTCCCCCTTCGCCACGCACGCACCAGATATTTCCCATAATCCAGCTTTTCTTGGGGATCCTGTATCCGAGATACTCGTCTTCCTCCATGTTGCTGTGCGTCACGAGCGGAATCGCCGGGTTGAACCTGTGGACCTCTTGAATGAGCGCATCGATGTATGGTAGGTCGTCCTTGTCCTCGAGGCTCGGGAGGCGGTCGGTCCCGACAACGTTGACAATCTCAGCATATGCGCGTGCTTGCACTTCAGGGTGGCGCAAGAGCAGCAGCAGCGCGGTGAGCAGAGCACCGCTGAGCTGTTGAATTGTACAATATCAGCATTAAAAGGGTTTAAAGAGCGATATAAGGACGTACAGTGTCCGTTCCGGCTGCATATGCTCCGTCATTAAGGGCTGAAAATCTCACGCAAGGTGTTACGTACCACTGTACAGACTACCTGCTGCAGACCGAATGATGTCTTCCTCTTCATTGCTCTCTGATTGTTCCAGAGCTAGACTGACGAACGACGGCAGCGCACGTCCTCGTGCCTACCAACCCACAAGTAATCGGGTGAGACAAGCAACGTCCTCCGCACCGTGCACGGCGTACCATTTCAACCTTGACATCCGCAAACGGCTCCCTTGTCAGCTTGTAGAAAGACTCCTTGGCGTTGCATGCCCAGCACTTGAAGCCGGCGCCTGGCACCCATGCAGGTACGTACATCACTGGTTTGCAATAAGTCAGTTCAGTATGTTCCGCAGAGCAGCAGATGTATGAGTGCGCACAGAAGGGGAAACGGTCGACAGCCCAGCGGCCAGGCTGTAACGCGGCTCCCGTCTCGTGCATGACCGTCTTTGCGAGGTCGATGTATCCGGGCTTGGGCTTCGAGCCGTATGCAAAGCGAACGATGAGCTCTTCTATAGTTCTGTGGCATCTCTTGTCAGATTCACATCTCGCGCTAGGAAGGCATGGGAACGTACTGTTGCACATCATCAAAAAACGTCTTCGGCTTCACCTGGAACCCCCTCAAAACCAACGTCGAGTACTCCTCCAGCAGCCCCCGCCACTCGCCCGTCACTACATTCGCGTTTAGGACTCCGTTGAGCACCTTGCGCGAGCGCTGCAGCCGCTGGCCGTAGTACGTGAACCCGACGTTCTTCTGCCGCCCGAGCAGCTCCGCCATCGGCCAGCGCGGCCGGCAGGCAAAGTTGGCGCGCTTGCCCAGCAAGTCGACGGCAGAGTCGACGGTGTTGATGACGATGACGGGGCGGAAGGGGTTCGCGGTCAGGAGCGGGCCTGTCGCACGGTCAGGCGCCATGGTGCACGCTGCGAACACGAGATGGGTACGTACCAAGGCTGGAAGCCCATCTGGCGTACGTCTGCCAGGGGTGCTCGTCGCCGTTAGCTCGTCCGGGGACTAGTACATTTACCCAATCAGCTTCCGCGCGGTAGAGACTGTCAGCATAGAGCACATACCAGGCGGAAGCGGCCGCTTCGCTGTCCACTTCCAAGTAACAAACGCGAGTATACATGCTACGACGCCACCGGCCGCATACCATTGGCCCAAAGATAGTTGAGGCAAATCGACTGTCGTCGTCGAAGGCATCCTGAGAACGATCTGGGAGTTTCAGAGCTACGCTGGCTGTCGACTCGGTCCTCGTCGCACCTGGAGGTCGTGGCGGCCGAGTACTAGTGAGGGATGTCTATAGCTATCCGATGGGCCGCAGCTCCGTAGCCCGCTTGAGTAAGTGACGTTGACACAAGCCTCTCCCCTCGCCAAGCAGCCTGACAGGAATCTCGACGCCGAATGCAGTACGAACGCGGGGATGACGGGATGACGGGAGGGGTTCTAGTACAGCCGCCTGATCTACTCACGCAGATCTCGTGCTCGCATTGCCCCTTTCGCGCTGTGCGGCGAGACGCCAGAGATAGGCAAGCGCAGCGGAGGCCTCTTGGGTTGACGGCCTTAGCTACAGCGGTGGTGTCCGGAGTCGCGACGTGGCAGCCGGCAGGCGTCTCTCGCAATGCAGCTCACGGCGTGCGGGCAAAGCCGGGGCGAGCCGTGGGCGGAACGCCACCAGGACGATGGCGTCTGAGCTCGGGCGTTTACATGGGGGCCGGCGGCCATCACCCCCGCTCGGACTCCGCCGTGCGAAGCTTCCCCAGGCACAGACTCCTTCCCACACCCCTGTCCGCAGCGGGGATCCCCTGCGACGCCATTGGCCGGCCGCAGCGGGGCAAACGATCCAGAAGCTTGTGTACAGTTGCGGACAAGCAAACACGACCAACCTTGTTGAGCGCCAACCCGAATTATTTAGGCCAAACTGAGTGCAGAATCAGACTCAGAAAGACGAAAGGAGTCGATTGGCACCCTTCCGAAGTTTTTCCCACGAGAAAATGGGTACCGGCCAAATTTTGACCCATTTCTGCGCTTCCTATGGTGCTGGGAGGCCGGGAAGGGTGCCCCATTAGGTCAAAATTGAGTTGATACATACACTCAAGTTGCGCATCAACGCGACAGAAGGCAGCATCACGACGGTTTCGGGCATTTCTGATGCTTTCTGACGATGCAAAGTGGGCGCTTTGGGCAAAATTACCCTATCCGGTAGCCCTAATGGCTCGATAGAATTTTTGTCCTTGACGGCATCATACCCAGATTCACGAGAGGATTATTTTCCGCATTTTCCCGTGATTTGATTAATGATTTCTGTGTACCGGCGAAATTTTCGGGTACTTTTTTCTCAGAAGTCCGAATTAAGAGATTCCGCTCGTACCATTCTGCTCCCATAGCCTCAAAGAGCTCGTTTCTGAGGTCAAATTAACTTTCTGTGAAATGTCGGCGTCTGGGAAATTCACTCTCTCAGCGGCGTCAAATTGGTTGTGTTTGCCTGTCCGCAACTGTAGCCGCTCGTCGACCCTGCACGGCGCCCCAGGTAGCAACATCAGAAAACATACTGGGGATGACTTCGCCTAGCGGGCACCAAGAGCCCAAGCACATTGCGTTGCCTATCTCGCACCGTCCAGACAACAACGCTGTCCACTCTTTGGGAACCTGCGGGCTTCGTTGGCCGTCGAAGCGCAGCGCGGGGCGCATACCGCCCATCACGCTCATATTGCTCGTCTCCATTCGCATTATCCATGAGACGTCGTATTGCTATGTTCGGCAAACTGGCTTGTTTACAAGCATTCTGGGTCGCGGGAATGCGTCGAAGGCGAGACGCTTCGGGCTTCGGATGGCTTCCACATGCCATCTCTCGATCTCTGGCTTCACTCGGATTTAGGTAAACAACAAGTATGTACACAATAGAGGCAGGTATCACTCCTCCAAGAACAAGGCGCAGTCTATAGACGGCGCATTGCCGTTGGGGCTCGGAGATAAAACATCAGGTCAAGCGGAGAGGAGGGTTGGTTGTAACCACTGACGTAATCCATCAAGCCTATCTCGCTGTCTGATTTGATCGTATGTGCCCCATACAGCTGTTTGCGAATCATTAGGCCGCTTGGCCGCTTTTTCCTGTCCTCGATTTTTGTTTACTTTTGGAGCAGAACAAACAGAATCCCACCCTTGATGCACTCGTCGTCCAACGAGCTTGCACCGTTGAGCGTCTGGCGCGCTGGCGAGCTCCAAAAGTAAACAACGATGGCGAACGAAGCGTAGGCCCCAGGCGGTCTAATGTTTCGCAAACAGCTGTAATTGTGTACACACTGATTCACACTGAGTTTCCAGCCAATGTAAAGCTCACTCTATGTCATAACAAACACAAACCATATACTCGAAGCTTACAGCGGGTACAGACCACGCACGAGTTTCTAGTATTCTAACGACGGCTCAAACTACTCTTCTCCCTGAGTTTCTCGCCGTAGAACCACAGCCAGATAGGGAACGGGATGCCCAGCAGGATACACAACCCTGCCAGCAGCGAGTTTCCGCCGCCGTACCCCAAGGCTTTGAACATCTGCTGGCCAAAGAGGGGGAAGGCAAACCCGAGCAGGGAGCGCAGCACGGCGGCGGCGGCGAGCGCGGACGCCGCGAACTCGAAGGTGTCGGCGAGGTAGAGCAAGCATGGCAAGCTGACGATACCAATATAAACACGGTTAGGATGGAGCCATAAAGATGGATGAACGACTTACAAAGCGATCATTTGGCCAAAGGTGAATATGGCGGATCCGATGATAGGCATGATCCAGTGAGCATGGGCTTGTGCGGACCATCCGTACCAACTAGTGAGACAGTCATTAGCGTAGCGTATAGTGGCGCACACAAGAAGTTCAACACTCACAAGAGTCCAATGGGCACGATGATAGACCCCAGCACGACGCTGGGCAGACGGTACTCAGGTTTACCCTGTCCGCCGTATTTCTGCGACAGCTGCCATGTAGCTCAGGGTCAGCGTCGTTCGTGAAGCAATGGGTGCACTCACAGCATGATACATTTTGTCAGCCAGATAACCGCCGGATATGTTACCGATGATGAAGCCAAGGCCGAGGCCGATGTAGCAGAGACCGGTGATCCCGAGCGAGAAGTGGTACACGTTGGTGAACAGGCCTGAAGAACGAATATTCGATGTAATCCCGGCTTGAGAGACGTGAAACTTACCGGGGAATGTGACGAACATGAGGTACAAGATGCCTAAGAAAGCCAGTCAAAACAAGTTCATCCAGGATGTACGGGCACACAGTGCATACCATACATGCTGGTGTATTCAACGTCAGCCCAGTACGCAGCACAACAGAGAATGAAGGACGCACAACGCCATGTACACACTCAACACAAAGCACACGAGGCTCTGCGTCAACAGCACAAACGGCCGCGCGAGGCTCGCGCACGAACCCCACATATCGTCCCGCCGCGGGTTCGGCGCGTCGGGGTACAGCCGCTGCCGCACGACCGGCGCGTACGTCTCGCGGAACAGCAGCACGCCGACGCCGGCCGCGACGCCGGAGAGGCCCGCGATGAGGATGAACGTCCACTTGAAGCCGATCGTCTCCGCCATGAAGCCGCCCGCGATGGGGCCGACGGCGGGCCCGACGAGCGGCCCGAGGCTGAAGACGGCCATCGCCATCCCGCGCTCGCGCGGCAGGAAGAGGTCGCTGACGACGCCGCCGCCGCACGCGATGCCCGAGCTGCCCCAGAAGCCCGCTGCGGTGCGTCAGCTCTGTTCGCGCGCGGGGGGCGGCGGGAGGGGCGTACCGATGAAGCGCATGCCGATCAGGGTCCCCGTGTTGGGCGAGTACGCGCAGGCGATGTTGAACACCAGCGAGAAAATATTGCAGATGTGAAGCACCTAACATTTGCTCTGTCAAGGTTACACTTGGGGGCGAGATCAAGAGTGCACGCACCCAAGTTCGCCCGTAGATCTCTGACAGAGGCGCGAGGATGAGAGGCCCAAAGGCGAAGGAAAGCAGGAATATGCTCAGAACCATGGCGACGAGCGTCGAGTTGGTGATATCGTAGTGCCGCGCAATCTGCGTCAGCGCAGGAGACATGATCGAGCTCGCCAGCGGCGGCACGAACGTGTACAGCGCGACCTGCCCACACAGAACGGTCAATGCGCCGCCGCCATCGAGCACACAGTGGCGGGCACGCACCACGATGATCATGCGCCACTTCTTGCCCAGCGACCAGTTCATGGGGTGCCGTGGGTCGTCCTCCCAGGCGGGCTCGCCGCCCTCGCGTGCGACCTCGTCGACGCCGATGCTGAAGTCCGACGCCTTGGGCCGCACGCCGACGGCGAGCGTCGCGGCGCCCTTCTCCTCCTTGCTCAGGCTCGCGTCCTGCGCATTGTCGAAGGACGCGGCGTTGCGGAGCACGACGATCTCAGGGGTCTGTGGCGTAGACATGCTCGTGCCCTCGTACGCAGTACTCGCTAATCGCTGGTACTCACTTGCGAAGTGGGTGTGGCGGGCGGCTACGCCAGGAACCTTGAGGGAGCGAGCGGAGGGGCCGAGAGCCCCGCATGACTAGCAGGATTACTCGTCGAAGCGTCCGGGAGTGCAATTGGGGGCGTCGCGCTGCTGCGGGAGCGGAGCGGGTTTGTTGCTGCGAACACAGCGAATGCGATTGCGAGCGAGGGCGGAGCGCGCGCACTCGGCGCTGCAGCTGAAGCCTAGTCGCGGAGCCCCTGGTACCCTGCACGCGAACTTTGGTGAACCCGTGGCCAAGGCAGGCGCATCAGACGCAATCTCTAATTCCGAAAGGCAGTCGTGGCAATCAAGTGCAGAGGCGCGTCGGGCGGGGTCAGACGCTGCCTTCGCGTACGAGGGCGCCACCGGACGGGTACAGATTGGGTACAGATCCAGGGTACTCCTTCCACCGACAAGGCACGGCGACGTGGAGGGCCCGACCGCTTGCGAGGTGCAAACGAACATTCGGACGTCGTTGCGCAAATTCGGTTAGGTGGCACGGCCCATGTGCACGCTCCCGACGCAGCGTCTGGCGCGGGGCGCAGGCGTAGGGCAATGCAGCAATTAATGGGCATCAAAGCATTGCTGTCGCTCCGCCTCGAGCGACAGAAGCATCATCGCCGGGGGCCGCTTCTCGAAGCAGCGAAATGAGCGCGTGCCGCCGGGTGGAAGCTAGTTCGTCAGGGCTGCGTGGCTTACGTAGGCGCATCGGAGGGCGAAGCACTGCGTGGTCATTAACGTCGAAGATGCATCGCGCGTCGGGCAGGGACGACCTGCCCGCGCGAAGCCACAGAGCAGCGATAGTGCAGCACCGTGCGAAGTGCGCAAGCTCCCAGGGTCACTAGAGTTGACGAGCGCAGTGGCGGGAGCTGCGGCCGATCGTCGGCAAAATAGGCGTTAGGAGCGTACAGCTGTCGCGAAAATCAGTGCGCGGCTTACCTCAAGAGGTTAATCCGTGTCTGGGCGTTTCAAACACACAACGTCGCGCCCCGAGCAGCATCAACGGGCATTTGCGAGGTGCGATGCTGGCATCCCGGTTTCGATAGGAGGGTCCTCTCCACGTTCAACCTTGGCAATTTCTGGGAATGATGAGCTGGCGGCTGGCCGATTGTCGTCGTGATGGCAGGCCAGCAAGCAGCAGCCCGCCGCGCAGCCCACTCCCTATATTTGATGGGATGTTACGGCATACCAAGCCAACGAGGGCTTGCACATCGTGGTGCACGCTTGTCAGTAACCCTCATTGATTATCGTTCGAGCGTCATCCGCCTGCGTCTCCGACGCGGCGGTAATATTACCATGGACTCGAGCGGAGATCGTGAGCAGACGGGGCTCGAGACCCCCGCTGCCAATTGCTTCAGGCTGAGCAATCCGCGACACCCTCCGCGTCTCCTACAATCTTAGAAGGTGTGGTCAACGCCGTGCACATAGATAAGAACAACGCACCAGACCCTCACCGACCGACCGTGACGGTATCCCACCAGACGCCGGCAAAGCGGTCGGAAATCCGGGTTCGATGTGGATGATGGTGGTGGTCCACTTGCAGGGTCGACGGCACGCCAAGCACCCGCCCGTGGCTCGCTTGCGTCGAGTCACCACGCGCCTTCTGCCGCGGATCATGCCGCGGCCGGTCCCAGTCCTTGTGGCGCTCTCCCCGTGCCTGGGCGCCTGCCCGCCCGCGTGCTTTGCTTCCGCGACGGTCCCACGGTCGCAAGCGGGGTCGCCCACCTCTAATGCTTATCAATGTCTCAGATGCGG
>JAKOGH010000234.1:0-25879 GCA_024811115.1 Terana coerulea
CGGCAGTGGCCCGAGAAGGACAGCCTGTTCATCAAGCTCCAGGGCGCGACGCCCGTGTTCATCATCGGAGAGCGCGCGCGCATCCTGCGCGCGGTGTCCGAAGCACGGCGGCACGGGCTTCGAGTTTGCGCCGACGGAGGAGGCGGGCGAGGAAACTGTGGAAGACGCGGAAGAACCTGATGTTTATTGGCATGGCGGTGGGGGAAGGGCGCGAAGGCGCTGCTGACGGACGTCTGGTGCGTGCGTGCACTGTGGACAGGCGTGTCATGCATATGTATGAACGCTGACGGACGCGCTGCAGCGTGCCGGTCGCGCTGTCTGTCGGAGCTTATCGCTGTGACCCGGAAGGAGATCGACGCGTCCGGGCTGTACGGACCGATCATTGGACATGTCGGAGACGTGTCAGTCCGGCCGAGTCCTGCACAGACTCTTCGTGGTGCTGACGGCCTCATCGCAGGCAACCTTCACGTTTTGATATTCTTCAGCAACGAGGAGGAAGAGAAGAAAGCGCAGGACGTGTGCACGAATATGGTCAAAAATGCGCTCAGACTAGACGGATCTTGTGCGCACCTTCGGTCTTTCTATACTCCCGTTTGACTGTTTGGTAGGCACTGGAGAACATGGCGTCGGTCTGGGCAAGAAGCAGTACCTCGCTGAGGAGCTAGGCGAGACTACCGTTGAATTCATGAAGCATATCAAAGCGAGCATCGACCCCTGAACCTCTTCAACCCTGGAAAGGTACTTGGTCGCGCGTTTCACGACCCAAACGATGTGCGCTAACTTGCCATTTGTAGCTGTACCCCGACTGAACGTCTTCGTTGGGCCAAAAGTCAACATGTACATGTATACCATCATTCTCAGCGCACTGCTACCTGTACTGTATTCCTCTGAATTTACTTGTTTCCAATCTGATAAATTATAGATAATATTTATTGGGGTACGTCGGCTCCAAGATGAGGAATGAGAGTATGGTGAGGTACCATTGTCGAGGAGTTTCGCGAATACAATGTCCATCTTCGGGAACCCGTCTATTGGCGCCGTAGGCGGCATGTACCTGATACCTCACATCGACCATTGTAAAAGAGCGGGGAGTGTCTCGGTGGCAAGCGGTTGATGGGTTGAGCGTGCTCAGGAGTCCGTGCGTACGAGCCCGGTCGGCGGTACCGCGGTTATCTCATGTCTTTCTGGGCTACGCATGTACTGAACCATATGACATTCATCTGCCTGCAACGCCACGCCCGGCCTCCGCCAGGAAAAATAAATGGATTCTCTGCACTATGTGCTTCCTCCATGGTGTGCATGCCCAAGCCTCGCATGGACACAAATTACATCGAGGGCTTGGTTCCGCTGCGTGACCGCCGCCGCTCCGCCTAAAATTCAGTATCTGTAGCACGTTGCGTCTGCGTGTGAGCGGGGATCGGAGCAAGCTCCAGAGCAGCGCTCGTCCCCTGCTCATACGGTCTCCTCTCCCAGCTGTCGCCGTCACCGTCCGCCCACGTCCCGTCGTCCACGCTGAAGAGCGTCGTCGGCTGCGTGCGCCGGCTTTGAACGCTGCGGAACACCACGCCCGTCGACAGCGATGTGTCCTGCAACATGCTGACGGCCTGCCCATCCACGAAGGCCATGGACCGGGAGGACGCCTCACGCAGGTTGAGCAAGAGGCGCGCGGTGCAGATGGACTGAAGGGCTTGCTGGATACTGGAGAGATCATGGGGTGTGGCCTGAGCAGTGAAAGGCGCAGGCGACGTACGTTAGGAGCAGGGCAGAGTACTCTGTCTGATGGCTTGCCATTGAGCATGTGGTTGGTACACCATCAGTAAACGGACGTACCGGCGTTGTCACGATGACCACAACGTTGGCGATACCGAGCGCTTTGAAGGTCAATTTAGTCGAAAGGACGCCTGAAGAGCCAGCATGGGGCTCACCCGTCAGAATGACGTAGAACGAGATTCCTGCAGGTAATATTATTGAACAATGAACAGCTCAACAAGGGCAATTCCTCTACTTACCATCCTTGTAAAGGGTCTTGACGAGGGAGACCTGTCCATGCGATCTGCTCTATCATTAGCTTGACCGAAGAGCCGTTACCAAAGAATATTTACATTCTCGTACTCCCTTCGCCATTGTAAGAGCCAGAATAACTTTTGGATGGTCAGCGACCTTAAGAGTCTTCAATGTTGTAGAACGGTGTCTTACCTGTCTCGAATATTGTGAAAGGCAGGGTGGTGGCATAGAGTATGTGGTTCCCAGCAACTGGAAGGCACCCGGTGAGCGATGGTGCGAGCTTGTTGGCGGGTTCGACTGTGCGTGAATGGCGTCAATGAGTGAAGCGAGGTGCGAGCACGGAGCAAGACGCACATCTGAGAGAAGCAAGGAACGAGCTGAGCGTGACGGCAGCGCCGGACCAGCACCCCGCAAGGATGATGCAGAGACCCAATCCTACGCGCACATCCCTGCCCCAAATCGCCCAGGTGCGTATAATCAGAATGACTGGGTGGGGATCATGCTATGAGCCGACGGGGCGCGTTCCAGAAAGCGTGAAGATGACATACATTCGGTAATACCCCTGTTAACCGTGAACATCCCTGCTCAAGTCACGTCAAGACGGAAATAGTCGAGAGATAGCAGCTGCAGAACGCACAGCCCGTGATGTAGTATATGACCGTGCACGTCTCAGCTGTGATGGTTCCAGACACTTGATCTGCGCAGACATGACCCAGGTTGTGTCAGAAGTGGCCGCCGTTCGTGTTTGTAGCACTTACGGTACACTGCCATGCTCAGACTTGCGAATACGGGATATCGCGCGAGGAAAAAGAGGATCTTGGTCACATTCCAATGGGTCGTCCAAATCAGCTCAACCTCGGACCCGACGGTAAGGAGGTAGTCATAGATCTGTCCATTAACAGCTCAATACCCAATACTCTAGAGGAAGGTTGCAACAACATACGAGCACTGCCAGACCAGAGACTGATTGCAGAAAATAAGACGCGTGAGGCAAGATAATGTGCCGGCGAGTATCAGAAACGTACAATCTACAAGCTATCAGAGCCATACAGACACCCGAACAATACCGATTGAGTCCGCTAGATACTATGCTGCACGGACTTGTGAACGTACTGTGTCGATTTGAAAGCGCGCGAGCGACGTAGCGAGGGAGGGAAGCCATGGTGCAAAGCGCTATCGATGCCTTCTGGCCTCAGACAAGCGTCCAGGGCTTTATGTTGAATACAATGTGGCCACGATCACTGAGCACATCTACAGGAAGGAGTGAGGATGAAGACAACGCTGGAGTGAACAAGATAGAGAAGCAGACTTCGTGTCAGGCGCGAAGATGGGCACTTCAACCTTCGTGGCGTATATTTCGTGCCGTTGATAGAAGTGTGTCGTGCGGGAGCCTCCGGACGGCGTTGCAGGGCAGTCATAAGAAGCGCGGCCATATGCACTAACGCAACGCCATTGTATCCCCGCCGTGATACTGTGACTGTAGGCTGAGCAGCTATTGGCCGCTCGTCACCGTAGAAGGGGGTAGCTGCAACCGGTAGTCTGCATGAGATTCATTTGTAACGTGACGTATCAAGGTTTGGATCGACTGTCATCCGACCGTTTATAGTCAGCTACGGAGACTAGTATCAGCCAGGGAGTGGCTAAATTGCGAAGTCGGCCTCCATACCTCTCGTGGTGGTGACAACTCATCGAGTCTGATGTCGCGCATGATGGATTACTATGGTAGATCGCTACGCAAGATTGTCCCTCTCATGCGTTGTCGGCACCACCAAAGCATACAATCAAGGGCTTACGTTAACTTTCATCTGCATCTGCATCTGTCCGAAATGTTTCTTGTTTGCCGAGCGGCGAAATTTTACATCAAAAGACGATGCTGTTGGGCATATCAGAGAAGTTTGGATGGGAGAGCGATGTACCATAAATACAGCTCACGGCACACCTGTGGTCAAATGACTTCGGTTATGATGGCAGCCGGTGTGCGTTTGACTGATTCACGGCCTTCGCAGTATTGTGGGCTGTTGACAATAAGATGAAACCTTGGCAAGGAATGAATGGCACACGTACTTGCATTTGAGCCGCTCGCACACTCTCCAGAGCACCATGATCATGAGTGCAAAACTCTACGTGGGAAACGCATGCGTGCTGTGGTAAGGGAAATTCACGCAAAGCATAGTCAACACACATGGGGCGACTTACTGGCATGACGGGTCCGTTTGGATGTTCAAACGTTCAAGTTTGAACTTGGTTTGAACGACCATTAGTCTCCCATGATGCCAGCCATGTGATAGGCGGGACCTGCCGTGCGGAGATCAAATACAATGATGTGGCGCGCCAATAAGGATTACTTTGAATATCCGATTCACTTACCGACGGCCTGTAGGTTTCGGAGCTCAGAGTGGTTCAGTACGAGACTAAACATGACTCGTGGGTCGAAAGGGACTTTCTCACGGTAAGTACACCGCCGCTTGACGTTGCCATTGCTGTCATCTCATCATCTGTGTTCAATCTCGCCATGCTTCGTGCATGGCTTGAAACTGCGACAGTATCGACGCGGAGTTGTTCATGAAGCTCAGGTTCGCATAATGGCAATGCCTTGGCCGCAGGTGATCGGTGAGGCTCGCGAGTTTGCGCGCCCACTGACATGTCAACTACTTATTCCGCTAGCTCTTCAGCGTTCTTCATCTCCTGCATGTCGTACCTGTTCGACATCGTCGAAGCCTGTTCCCGAACCACCGCACAACCTTCTTCCATCTGCTTCTGACTACTCCAGTCCGTCGCATGGATTTCCATTGGCTGCCGCAGTGCACCAGGCAAGCCTGGATGTTAGTATATCTCGCGAGTCACACCATAACGAAACCACTAACGACTACGGCGACAGAGTCATGGAACCATGCCTGCAGAAACGACGAAGCACCTATCGACGGCATCTATCGTGCGCTCTGCCCCTTCATATGCATCGCGATGTTCGATGCTCGATGCACAATCCGGCGCTGTGGCCGCTCCGCTGAATGAATGCTCCATGACCAAAAATTGTACTCAAATTCGGTTATGCATAGCAACCACAATGCCAAGCGCGGAAGTGCGGGCTCATCTTCTGCGGTGCTCATCTGCATCGACATGGATCCAACATCGCACTCCGAGTTCCAGCTGAGTTTCGCTGGAAATGAGGGCCGTACCAAACAGGCATCGAAGCCCGTTCCTGCTCCGACGATCATTCGCACATTTACTGCGAGTGCGTACTGTCACCCTTCAGCTTCGCTGCTGATCCCAATCTCTGTTGCAGACTGCCCGGGCTCGTACTCTTCTCTTCTGAGATAGAGGGCTCTGTCCGTCGCCGGACTTCGATGGAATTATCAACAGCAAGAAGATCAGTTGCTGGTGAGTAGTTCATCTCTAGAACTTGATCAAGGTTGCCAATCCCATAGTTTTGCAGAAACAGGCCATGCTCCAGTGATGTTCTGACGTCGTTCCTGCGCATACGTCAGGACAAAAGCTACTATTCGTACGGCGTTGGTATGCACTATTGATTTAGTTATCCTAAAGACGGCTTATCCACTGTCATGGACAGCGGGCTACTTGGGGAGTCTACGACCAACTGTTGGCCGTCGTCGATGAAGATCATGTCATTGTCTTCCGGCGTCCTCTTCGTTTTTGATTTTCTGCTGCGGCCATCTTCGACTGCCGCCGGACGTTCCGGATACCCAATACATCACCGCCGACCAGTGCTGGTGTGTACCCGAGACCCGGAGCGTCCACGCACCACGGTACTGCTGCCACTGGCAACGCAGTCGACGCAATCCATCTTTCTGCTAAGGATGACAGTATGGCAAGAAGAGTCTGAAGTGTCCATTACAATATACAAATTAATATTCTATCCCTCGCCCCCCGCTTCGATACGGAAGTCGGGCTGCTCGATCATCAAGTGCCACGGCATATCTCAAAAGACTTTCACAAGGCACTTTGCCACCGCGAGGGCAGACTCGTACTGTGGAAATGAAGCTGAACACCCAGTATGGCTCTTCTGAAGACTACATGTCGGCTGTGCAAGAGCTGCAGGCGTCCTTCCCTGTGGACGCCGTATCCGTTGACTCTACAGTCCTGACGAAGCACGGGACTGCGGCCGGCCTTCTGGTACCTGGTACGAACCCGCTTTTCCTCAGCTCGCCATTGTGCGATGCTGAAAGCTGTCTGCTATTTCCAAAGCACAACCACACACCGTCGTCGTATTTGCCAGCTCCACCGACGATGTGGTCAAGACGGTCAATATTTCCAGGAAATATCGCGTGCCTATTACTGCGTACGGTGGCGCGACAAGCCTGGAGGGTCAACACATTGGTGTACGCTCTCTTCTTTTCAGGACGGAATATTGCAGAGCAATTCAGGCTTACCCAAAATATAGTCACCGGCGAAAGGAATCTGCCTTAATTTATGTAGGATGAACCAAATCCTTGAGATCCATGGTATGCGTTCTTACACATCATGAGATGACCTTGCAGCTAATAAGGCACACAGAGGACGATGCCGACCTCGTTTGCCAGCCTGGCATAGGATGGGTCAAAGTCAACGAAGTCCTAAAAGAGAAAGGTGGCGTACAACATTGTATTATGAAGCCGATGGGTGCTCTTACAGCATCATTCAGGTATTCCGCTGTTTTTCCCGGTAATGCGCGCCACCTCGAAGAGGAGAATTCAGCTAACTTGCAACATAGCTCGACCCAGGTGTTGGCGCGACCATTGGCGGCATGATCGCCACCGGATGCTCAGGGAGTAAGTCGCGCACTGGTTTGTTCGTCGAGGTAAACTTAGTCTTTTTCTCGTTGTGTAGCCAACGCTGTTCGGTATGGCACAGCTCGAGCCGAATGGTTTTTGAATGCAGTACGTACACCGCCTCGCTTGCTGCAAATGCACTCACTCCGAAACCCAGACGGTCGTCCTGCCATCAGGAGAAGTAATCAAAACACGCCGCCGGGCTCGTAAGTCCTCTGTTGGATTCGACGCTTTGAAGCTTTTCATTGGGGCCGAGGGAACGCTCGGCATTGTCACCGAAGGTATCGAGTCTCTGCTCTTGCTCCCTTGGACGAGGCTCACATTCCACGCAGTCACAATACGTTTGGCTCCGGCTTTACCTACGAGGGTGGCGGTTGTCCAGTTTCCGCACGTGGAGAGCTGCACGAGGGCGTCGCTGGAGGCGCTGAACATGGGCGTCAACCTCCGTACGCCACCACCATCTCTGCACGCATTCAATTCTGACCCAGTCCGCAGAGTGCATAGAGCTGCTGAGCAAGGCCTCCGTACGCTCCGTCAACACATACAACCGTTCCAAGAACACTGGCGACCGGCAGTGGCCCGAGAGAGACAGTCTGTTCATCAAGCTCCAGGGCGCGACGCCCGTGTTCATCGAGAGAGCGCGCGCATCCTGCGCGCGGTGTCCGAGAAGCACGGCGGCACGGGCTTCGAGTTTGCGCCGACGGAGGAGGCGGGCGAGAGCTGTGGAAGACGCGGAAGAATCTGATGTTTATTGGCATGGCGGTGGGGGGGAAGGGCGCGAAGGCGATGCTGACGGACGTCTGGTGCGTGCGTGCCCTGTGGACAGGCGTGTTAAGCATATGTATGAACGCTGACAGACGTGCTGCAGCGTGCCGGTCGCGCGCCTGCCGGAGCTTGTCGCTGTGACTCGCGAAGAGGTCGATGCGTCCGGGCTGCACGGGCCGATCATTGGACATGTCGGAGATGGTCAGTCAAACCGGTCTTGTAGAGACTCGAGCCCTCTATGGTTGCTGAAGGTCTCATCTCAGGAAACCTCCATGTTTTGGTGTACTTCAACAATGAGGAGGAAGAGAAGAAAGCGCAGGACGTATGCACAAATATGGTCAAAAATGCGCTTAGACTAGACGGATCTTGTGCACACCTTCCTCTTTCTACACTATTCCCCGTTTAACTGTTTTGTAGGCACTGGAGAACATGGTGTCGGTCTAGGCAAGAAGCGATACCTCGCTGAGGAGCTAGGCGAGACTACCGTTGAATTCATGAAGCACATCAAAGCGAGCATCGACCCCTGAACCTCTTCAACCCTGGAAAGGTACGTGGCAACGCGTTTCACGACTCAAGCGGTTTGCGCCGACTTGCGATTTGCAGCTGTACCCCGACTGAACGTCTTCCGCATCTGTTCTTGAGCCAAGAAAGCGGACGCATTCTCTACACCATGTGCTTCGTCCATTATCATGATGTTTACGTTCGAGCCTCGCATAGACGCAGATTACATCGAGTGCTTGTGGTTCCACTCCGCTCCCGCCTAAGATTCGTTATCCGTAACACCACATGTCTGCGCATGAATTGGAATCGGAGCCAGCTCCAAAGTAGCGCTCTCCCCCTGCTCATATGGTCTCCTCTCCCAGCTGTCACCGTCGCCGTCCGCCCACGTCCCGTCGTCCACACTGAAGAGCGTCGTCGGCTCCGTGCGCCTGCTGTGAATGCTGCGGAACACCACGCCCGTCGACTCGGACAGCGATGTATCCTGGAACGTGCCGACGGTCTGCCCTCCAGGAAGACTATGGACCGGGAGGACGCCTCGCGCAGGTTGAGCAGCAGGCGCGCGGTGCAGATGGAGTGAAGCGCTTGCTGGAGACTGCAGAGGGCATGAGGTGCGGTCTGAGCATCAAACGCAGCGGGAGACGTACGTTAGGAGCAGGGCAGAGTACTCTGTCTGATGGCTCGCCATTGAGCATGTGGTTGGCACGTCGATAATAAACGGGCGTAAACGCACCGGCGTTGTCACGATGACCACAACGTTGACGATACCGAGCGCTTTGCAGGTCAAGTCAGTCGAAAAGACACCAGAAGAACCGGCATGGTGCTCACCCGTCAGAACAACGTAGAACGAGATTCCTGTAAAAGATGTCATTGAACAATGAGTAGCTCAGCAAGGGCAATTCCTTTGCTTACCGTCTTTGTAAAGGGTATTGGCGAGGGGAGACTTGTCCATGCGATCTGCTCTGTCATTAGCTTGACTGAAGAACCTCTACAACAGGAGATGTTTACATTGCCGTACTCCCCTCGCCATGGTAAAAGCCAGAATCACTTTACGACAGTCAGCTACCTTTGTCCTCCAACATTGTAACATTGTGTCTTACCTGTCTCGAAGATTGTAAAAGGCAGGGAAGTGGCATAGATGATGTGGTTCCCAGCGATTGGAAGGCAGCCAGTGAGTGACGGCGAGAGCGTGTTTGCCGATTCGACTGCGCGCACGAGTGGGGTCAATGAATGAAACACGGTGTGCGCATACAGCCAGACGTACATCTGAGAGACGCGAGGAACGAGCTGAGCGTGACGGCAGCGGCGGACCAACAGCCCGCAAGGATGATGCAGAGACTCCATCCCACGCGCATATCCCTCCCCCAAATCGCCCAGGTGCGGATAATCAGAATGACTTGGTGAGGATGATTGCATGAGCCGACGTGTCGCATTCTGGTAAACGTGAAGACGACATACGCTCGGTAATACCCAGGTTAACCGTGAATACCCCTGCTCATTTAATGTCAGGATGAGATGGCCGACAAAGAATGGCTATAGAACGCACAGCCCGTGATGTAGTACATGACCGTACATGTCTTGGCTGTGATAGTTCTAGACACTTGATCTGCGCAGGCACAACCCAAGCTTTGTGAGAAGCGGCCGTCATTTGTGTTTGTTGTTGAGTCAGATAGACGCCGTAAGCGCTCTGCTCACATCTTCTCTATTGTTCTACCAGGTTCCACCATGACGATGCCTATTGTCTATTGTCCTGGTACCTATTTGTGTCTGTTTGTAGTACAGCCACCCAGTATTGTATATAAGGCAGCCCTCTGCGCCATACTCTAATAAGACTCTTACAACTCTCAACCCACCAACGTGTGTATCAACCAACCTACAGGTGAGTAACCAACCTAGCTTCCTCTAGGCCTCGGTAGGAGTGTACGCCGCTGTATGCGCTGCACTTCTACAGGTTATGAAGCCCCGATGACGCGGTTGATTGCGCCGTCACTGGCAGCAACAACCAGCTCATTGGTAAACTTCGCCTGTACCTACTCGCTGCCATCGTGCGTGACGGTTGCGCTACGTAGCGCACCGTCTGCGCCGGGCAAGCTGAGCAGGCAGGGGCGCCCCTTAGGGCCCTCCTTGGCTAGAAAAGCCATGTCGATACGTCGTACTGACTGTTCTGTCCCTACGGAACTCAGCAATGTCTTCCTCTCTCGAGAAGCTTGTCCCCGTCCTCGACGGAACCAACTGGGAGCACTGGAACGACACTTTGAAGTCGTTCCTGGGCACTCAGGGCATCTCTCGTCAGCTCTTGACGACTCAGCCGACGGTGCCGACCTTAGTTCGCACTGTCCCGGCAGCCCGCTCGCGCAGTCGCAGCTACAGCTAACACCGCAGCCCTCCCTGCGCTCCCGCTTCTGGCGAGTGCCCGGCAACGAGCACGAGCACTCCAAGGGCCGTTGACAAGCTTGACGACTGGATCAACGACGACCTCCCGGGCCATGGGCTTTATCCGCCTTCGCTTGACGTACCAGGATTGGACAGTCAGTGAAAACGAGACCACAGCCAAAGCCCTATACCAGTCCTTACAGGCCACCTACACCAGAACACCCTGCACGGCCTACACCGACTTCAGGGGCCTCCTGGAGACTCGCATCCCTGATGACCAGTCCCCAGCACCCACGATCGCTAAAATCCAATCCCACGTCGACCGCCTCAAAGCAGCCTATGTAGTGAATACTTACACCTGATGCTCCTCATTTCGAAGACACCAGCGTACGGTAAGCACGTCGCCACGGTCACCACTCTAAACCAGAAGATGGTAGACACAGGCCTGATCCCCTACCTGCTGGAAGCCCCGATCCCAGGGCAGTACGGGCAGCAGCTCATCGCTGCATGGGAGCAGCGGAAGCTTTCCGGTGGACAGCGCAAGCAGACTGAGTCTGCCAAACGCGTCACCGCCGTCAAGAACAAGGGAAGGATCCTCAGTTCAAGCAGCAGCAGCGCCCTAACGGGCAGCAGCAGCACAGCAGCAGCGCCCGCAGGGCAGCAGCAGCAGCAGCAGGACGGTGCCGGCAAGGGCAAGAAGGGCCCAGCGCGGCAGCGCGCGGGGCAAGGCAAGGGCAAGGCCCAGGACGCTGACCACGGTCACTCCTACATCGCCGCACGGTCATCCCGGTGGTGAACAACTTCGCCCGCCATTCCGCCTCCCTAAATCCGAGGCCGAAGAAATTCAGTCTCGCATCGAAGGAGAGCGCGAGCTCTACCCTCGGCAACGGCAACCAGTTCCCCGCCCGGCAAGGCACTATCCCTTGCTGAGAAGCTTGGAGTCGTCGGGTCCCGAGAGCGGATCCGGACCGAGGAGGTTATCGACGCCAACGAGCATAACGCTCACCAGCGCCCGACGCCATGCGGGATATCGAGCACCGCAATCTGCCGGAACTCCGTCCGTGAGTTAGAATTCCAACAGGAGTTCACTCTTGACGATCTCCCGTGCTAACTAAACTGTTAGCAATCCTCGACGAGGATGACGAGTACCAAACTCTGCACAAGGCCCAGCTTGGCGAGGCCGGCAGAGCTCCGCAAGCTTGCTCGCAAGCAGTGGATCGCGGACAAGAACGCCGCCCTGAACAAGGGCTCGACCTCGACCAGAAGCGTCGCGGGCACGCCCGATGGGAGCGACACCAGCTTGTGAAGCTGGCCGTCGCCCAGGAGAGCGAGTTCGCCGCCACCGCCGCCCGAAGATGAGGCCGCGGAGAAGGCTCGTCAGCGCCAAGCAGGCCGACCTCGACTACGCCGAGCGCATGCTCGATGCTCGCATCGCCGAGCTCGACGCGCATCGACTCGAACAACGTCGCTCTCAAACGCCAAGTTTGCTGAGCCGGAGTTCGTCGAGGGCAGCTCGTCTCGCCCCGCGGCGCAGCTCGCGCGAATCCTCGCCGATCATCTGGTCTGACGAAGTCGACATGCAAATGTCACTCGACAGGGAGACGGCTTCGACGCCCGACCACCCTGATATCGAGGACGCCGTGTCCCTCGGAAACGAGGACAACGACAGCGACGTCGACGTAGGTTCGCTGGATGCCTGATGGACGATCGAGAGATCCACCAGGGACATCATCGACGCGTACTTGAGTATGTCCCTCTAACTCTGCACTCGTGCATCCCACTGACCGATACTTTGCAGCTGATTGCGCGGCGTCTCGGCGGGCTGGATTAAACAGTAGATACCACATGTATGCTACTGTATTGAATGGAGCAGGTTTCCTTCAAAATCCAGACCGATGTGTGCATAAAAAGTTATTTAACGCGTGCCAGAGTTGCAAAGGTAAAAACCTTGCAAAATCAAGTGATTGGCTGCTCGACTCAGGAGCGTCTTTCCACTTCACCGGTCAAAGAAGTTTATTGCGCAATTTGCGCAACATTGACCCAATTGTCGTTCAAAACGGCTAATGGGCATGTAACTATCTCTGAGGAAGGTGACTCCGTCATCAACTACCGTCCTAGCGCGACAAGTAGAGCGATTAAAGTCTTACTGAAAAATGTTCGACTCATGCCTTCACAGAAAGACATGAATCTAATCTCGCTTGGTCAGCTGCTACGACAAAACCGGTTAATTGAGGGTGACGCAACCACTTCAAAAATCCTGGACGGTGATAATCGCCAGGAATTATTGCATTCGTACCGCTTTATCCAAATGCAACAGTGTACTATTTAGACACTGACCGAGACAGCCTTGCGCTAGTCTCGCACGAGATAATGCATAGACGTTTTGGACATCCCTCTGAGCGGATCCTACGTCAACTTCCGTCAGCAACGACGGAATGTCCTGATTTGACTACAAGTCGGACTCACCCTGCTCTGGCTGCGCTGCGAGGAAAGATGCACAATCGCTCTTTCCGCTGACGCCCTCGACGAGCATCGCGACCTTTGAGCTCATTCACAGTGACTTGAAAGAATTCCCGGTTGATTCATATCACCGATATAAGTATATCATCACCTTTGTCGATGATTATACGTCGCATGCATGGATTATTTGCCTAAGGCTAAAATCCGTCGCCATCCAAGCGACAAAAAACTTTCTTGCTATGGTTCAAAACCAGCATAAAGCTAATGTCGAAAGCTGGATGTCGGATGCAGGGGGAGAATATAAATCGAACGCATTCATTCAAATGCTAAAGGACGAAGGGATTAAAATCCTAACTAGCGTTCCTCATACTCCACAGCAGAATGGACGGCGCTGAGCGCTCAATCGAACCCTCATGGACAAAGCCGAGGCTATGCGCTTCAGCTTGCATCCCTCCTTCGTGGTGGGAATTTGCGGTTATGCACGCAACAGTGCTTTACAACCGCACCCCGTTTCGCGATTAAGATGGGTTACGCCTTATGAGGCACTTATGGGTGAAAAACCACGCGTTGATAACATCCGCGTATTCGGCTGCGGTGCATGGGTCTTTATCCCTGCCGATGTTCGAAAAAACAAATTACAGCCTAAATCCGAAATGATGACCTACATCGGACACGACGAGCACGGTTGGACCTTCATGAGAGGACCTAACAACGTCGTGTTTCGCTCAACTCAAGTCGAGTGGTGCGAAACTTATTTCCCCAAGTGTCCTGACGGCAAAATGCCCGCAGCGGCCTGGCCCGCCTCGCCAAAACACCAAAAAAGCGAACGACAGTGAGTCTTCGCAAGGTGCAGGATCAGACGATAGCGACGACGATGCGCCACCGCTAGCGGCGAGCTGCACCTCGTCCTAACCCTCCTTCCGCCAAAAGAGACCGAGCGGGTTGAACGACGGTTCGACCCCTAAGCCCCTGCTGGGCGTAGCCGAGTCCGCTTCGTCGCGGCGACACCACGCAGAAGATCCACAGGTACTGGCACCACCAGTTATTCCTGCTGGGCCGCGGCGTAGTACTCGCGTCACGAAGGATCCCAGTCAAAAATCCAGGCTCCGTGTACGACCAGTCACAAGCACCATCACGGATTTTAGGTGCTGATAGAGGTATCCGTGGTTGGGAAAAGCAGACTGGCCAGACCAAGCCCACCAAGGTTAGCTACCAAGGCGCGGTCAGTCTAGCAAGCAGCCCGACAGTGTCCCCGCCACACGTCCTGCTAGCCCTTCTACATCCGAACAGCTCGAACCTGTTCCGGGATATCACTGAGCCCACTGGAGACACTGGAAGCGAAAGCCCAGTGTCAGATGACGTACTAGCACGACTGTGCCGGGAAGGGGAGTAAATTTCTACAATTATTTGCTTGCCCAAGCAGTCGATCCTGACGCAACAAAGTCTTCAGTCCGAGACTGGACTTTCACGTGGCATAAACCGCCTGCCTGCAAAACAGCAGGTAGAATGGCGTGCTGCATGCAAAGACGAGCTCGATGCATTAAGCAAAAGAGGCGTGTTCGAACTCGCCCCGCGGCCGAAAGGCAAACGCGTCATTAAGAACCGATGGGTTTTTGATGAGAAATCAGATGGTCGAAAGCGCGACTTGTAGCTCGCGGCTTCTCTCAAATCGAGGGAATCGACTATGACAAAATCTTCTCTCCGGTCGTACGGTTTGAAACCGTTAGATTCGTACTTGCCATGCGGCACTCGAACGCTTCTTCCTTACTGGCCTCGATGTGCGCTAGCGCATATTTGTACGGACTGTTAGATGAGGAGATCTACATGGAACAACCCGATGGCTTTCCTGCTCAAGGGAAAAAGCACATGGTGCTTCGTCTCCGTCAGCGCCCTCTACGGGCTTAAGCAGGCAGGACTGTCCTGGTGGAAAGCCCTTAGCAAGTCTATGGCTGAGCTCGGCTTCAAAGACTGAAGTCCGATGCTGGCGTATACGTCAAAGGCGCAGGCAATGACATGGTCATAGCCGTAGTCTATGTTGACGACGCTATATTCGCCGGACGTAGCAAGGCAAAAGTACTCCAAGAAAGGAGTCCTTCATGCAACGGTGGGAGTGTCAGCGATATGGGCTGACGTAAAGGAGTTTCTGCGCATGCGCATACAACGAGTTGGCGACAAGATCGTGATTGATCAATCGCCTACCTTGACAAGGTACTCGAACGCTGCGGCCAGACCAATGCCAAAATGGCAAAGACTCCGCTTCCTGAGGGCTATATCCTCAACCAAATGAAGGAGAGCTAAACAAAGCTCGCCAGAGCCGTTTCCAAATTATGATAGGCTCACTCCTTTATATCATGCTCGGTACACGACCGGACATTGCGATACGCTGTCACAAAGCTCGCACAGTTCAGTGCGAACCCGTCTGAAGACCACCTGAACAGAGCGCTGTACATCTGCCGCTACCTGTCAGGCACTCGTAACTACACACTCGAGTATGACGGCTCTTCCAGGGTTAGGCTTGGTGGCGTACACCGATGCAGATTGGGCGGCTGCTTCCAACCGCTCTCAGACTGGCTTCCTGCTAATGCTTGCAGGAGGAGCCTTTAACTGGAGTTCTTTCGCACGAAGTCTGTAGCAACGTCGACTAAAGATGCCGAATACATGGCACTCAGCGACTGCTCCCGAGAAGTCATGTGGATTCGAAATATCCTCTCTGAACTCGGTTACAACTTCGAAAGTACCCATCTGCAGCGACAACCAGGGCGCTCTATTCGTCTCGGAAAATCCCGTTACTGAAAAGCGCACTAAACACATCGACATCCGCTACCACTACATTCGGCGATGTCGTCGAAGCTGGTCACGTCAAGTACTCTTCGTACACTGGCGTTGACAATCCCGCAGATATCTTTACCAAGAATCTGGGCAGGGTCAAGATCGAGAAGTTCCGACCAATGCTCGGACTTCGCATCGCTGCTAACTAGCGCTGACTAAACCAGCGCAGGCAGTACGCCGTGCTAGGTTAGGAGGAGTGTTGAGTCAGATAGACGCCCGTAGCGCTCTGCTCACATCTTCTCTATTGTTCTACCAGGTTCCACCATGACGATGCCTATTGTCTATTGTCCTGGTACCTATTTGTGTCTGTTTGTAGTACAGCCACCCAGTATTGTATATAAGGCAGCCCTCTGCGCCATACTCTAATAAGACTCTTACAACTCTCAACCCACCAACGTGTGTATCAACCAACCTACAGGTGAGTAACCAACCTAGCTTCCTCTAGGCCTCGGTAGGAGTGTACGCCGCTGTATGCGCTGCACTTCTACATTTGTAGCACTACGGTACACTACCATGCTCAAACTTGCGAATACGGGGGTAGCGTGCGAGGAAGAAGAGAACCTTGGTCATGTTCCAACGGGTCGTCCAAATCAGCTCAACCTCGGACCCGACGGTAAGAGAGTAGTCATAGATCTGTGCATTAACATTTCAATTCCCCAATGCTCGAAGGGGGTTGCGGCAGCGTACGAGCACCGCTAAAGCAGAAACTAGTTGCGGAAAAGAAGACGCGTGAGGCAATTGCAAGATAATGTGTTAGTGAGTATGAGGAACGTACAATCCACCAGCTACCAGTGTCACACAGACACCAGAGCACATATCGGTTGAGTCCGATAGATACGATGCTACAACGGCTTGTGGACATACTGTGTCGATTTGAAAGCGCGTGAACGACGTGGCGAGAGAGGAAGCCATGGTGCAATGCGCTATCGGTGCCTTCTGGCCTCAGCCAAGCGTCCAGGGCTTTATGTTGAATACAATGTGGCCACGGCCACTGAGCACATCTGTAGGAGGGAGTGTGGATGAAGACAATGCTGGAGTGGAACAGAGAGAAAACGCACATCGTGTTAGGCGCGAAGACACAAATTTTCAGTGTTGCGGCGCATATTTTGTGCCGTTGATAGAAGCGCGTCGTGTGGGAGCCTCCGGACGGCCATATACACTATCGCAACACGATTGTATCCCTGCCGTGATACTGTGACTGCAGGCTGAGCTGCCATTGGCCCCTCCTCATTGTAGAAGGGGGTAGCTGCAGCAGGTAGTCTGCATGAAATTCATTTGTAACGCGACAGTATCAGCCAGGGCGTGGTTGAATTGTGAAGTCGGCCTCAATACCTCGCGCGATGGTGACAACTCATCGAGTCTGATGCTGCGCATGATGCACTACCATGGTAGATCGCAACTAGTACTGTAATGCCGGGGAATCAGTATTAAGTTGACTACGACGGCGTCTCTGCGCTCTCAGGCGCAGACGCCCCGCCGCAGTCCCGATTCAGCATTGATGCGGCTTCCCTTATACAGCAGTACTATACAGTCCCATGGTGGCGTCAGCCTCCCGCTACATGCGGACGGGCGGCTACGCGTGTTTTAGCTACCATCGTCTCGAACAGACAAGGCCAAAATCGCGCGTGTGTGATTATATTTCTTACAGCAACGCAGGACTGTCCCTCTCCTACATTGTCGGCACCACCAAAGCATACAATCAGGGGTTTATTGTAACTTTCATCTGTTCGAAATGTTACTTGCAAGCTTGCCGAGCGGCGAGCTTTCACAGCAAAAGACGATGCTGTTGGGCATATCCATGTACATAGCTTACAGCACACCTGTGGTCAAATGACTTCGGATACAATGTCAGTCAGTGTGTGTTTGACTAATTCCCAGCCTTATCAGTACATATTGTGAGCTGTTGACTGGCAAGCTTAACGACCCAGCGGTGACACAGCAGAACGCAAAAAAACGCATTCACAATACACGATAACTTACGCCGACGCCTCACTCTGATTCGCCTCCTGCTTATTCTCCAGCCCCCACTTCTTGTCCACCTGCGTGTGCAGCGGCAGCTTCTTCATGAACAGCGACGCGAGGATGCCGATCCCGCTGATGCCCATCATCACCTGCCACACCACGACGATGCTCGCCGCGAACGCCGCGCGCACCTCGCTGCGGAGCGGCTCGGGCAGCGCCGGGATGACGGGGATCGCGCTGTACGCGATCGCCACGCCGCCGGGGAACTCGGCGAGGAACGCGGCCGGGAGGTGCTTCGTGAGCTGCGTCTGCAGCACCGCGGTGCCAATAGTGACCGCCCAGACCTGTCACGACCCTTCTTAACATATAAAAGACGGAGAGAAGCGGCAGGACGCACCCCGGCGAACGAGCGGAAGAAGGCGATGAGGGACAGCGCGTGCGCGTTCGCGGAGATGGGCAGCGCGGCGAGCACGGGGAAGTACGTGCCGACGTAGCACAGGCCGGACGCGATGCCGACGAGGATCGAGAAGCCGACGGCGTGCGCGAGCGGCGTGTCCGCGTGCAGCGTCGAGAGCGCGCCCATCGAGGATATATAGAACGCCCAGGACAGCCAGAGCGGCACCCGGTAGTTCTTCGTCACGTTGATCGTCACGGCGGTGCAGATGAGCGCGGGGCCGATGGAGATCGCGAGGCCGAGGAACTCGACGCCCGAGCGGACGGGGCTCGCGCTCTTGCAGGCCTGGAAGTATATGGGGAGGAAATCTGCGGTGGAGAATGAGGGAATGGGTCACGCAAGGAGAGACGCAGCACGGGACGTACATGTTGCTGCTATCATGATGAGGGGCCCAATAAATGTCTGGATGTATCTGGTGCGCATATAAGCTTCATTTGCACAGAAAGGTAGCCCAAAACGCACCCGCTTAGACTGGTGCGGTTCGACACGAGATAAATTGGGACCTGCAAAGCTGCACTCAGCCAAAGCGCGACACGCACCATAGAAACTTACCAGTGGCTCTTTCGCTAATTGAGCCTCGTAGAACAAGAAGAACGCCAGGCCCGCAACGCCAATGATGAGGGGGGCAAGCACATGACCTGACGTCCAAGGAAAGCGAACCCCTCCCCATGTCAGTGCAATGATGACAGACGCAGAGCTAGCCGTGACAAGAAAGTTTCCGCTGTACTGTACGTGAGTGACTATTGAGCAGTGAGGCTGATGCTGCCTTACATCCAGTCCATCCGCGCCACCTTCTCGCGCAGCGAGCCCGCAGGCGTGTTCAGTTTCAGGAAGAGGATGACGAGAATCGCTGCGACGCCCACAATGGGTAGGTTGAGGTCTACGGAGAGGATTAGCTCGCTGCGTGCACAGAGGGCGTGACTCGTTGCATACAGAATAGCCACCGCCATTGACCTCTCTCAGCAAGAGCACCGCCGATTAACGGCCCAATCGCGCCCGCTATACCCCAAGTCCTGAAGGCACGTAAGACTCGCGGCGCAAGCAACACGCCACGCACTGTACGCACATGTTGATCATCGCGTTGTACAACGCCCGCTCGGCCAAGGGGACCAGGTCGGACACGACGATCGCTGTAATAGCGACCAACGACCCGCCGCCTGCGCCCTGTATAGCTAAGGCAAAATGGTATGAGGAAATGTATGAAGGGTGTGGCTGGACGACGCACCCCGGGCCGCAACGAGCCAGTTCATGTTCTGTGCGCTGCCGCAAAGGGCGCTTCCGAGCGCAAACAAGGCCAAGGCCGACAGCATCGCAACACGGCGCCCAAATATCTAGAGTTCGTAGATAATGAAGCGAGTGGGAGTTGAGCCACTCTGAGGAACGCGCACCTCTGCGACACCGCCTGTCATGGGCAGCAAAGCGGTTGACGCCAGGGCGTACGCCGACGCGACCCACACGAAGTCGTCCCCGTGCAAGTCATGCACAATCGTCGGCAGCGCGGTCGAGACGGACGTCTGCAGGCGAGGACAGCGTAAGAAGACGGTGTTTCTGAGCGAGGAGGTGCACACACAAACTCGAGCGCGGAAAGAAAGAGGGAGACGCAGATGGAGGCGAAAATGAGCCAGAAGCGGAAGTCTCGTTTGGGCGCGTGGCTCGCGGGCGGCACGCTCTGCAGCTGGGTCGTCTCGTAGTTTGCGCTCGGAGGGCTCTCCTTCGAGGTCGTGCGATCGACCTGCGGCGAGCTGGAGTCCATGGTGGGAGGTAGAATACGGCGACGATGCTGTGCGCAGATGGCACGTAAGCGGCTAGGAAAATAACAGGAGAGCAGTCCACCATGCACTTACTGGATGACGGTGTCTGCCAAGCCGGGCGAGTGAGCTAGTGCGGTAGGTCTAGTGTCGGCGGCGGTGGGTCGATGGTCTCATGGAGGATAGAGCAGCCGTTGAGCCACGAATTCCCACAAGACAGCGAGGCCTCGCCAGAGCCAAACTCTGTCCGTGGAGGGTTTCGTCTTGTGATTCAAGCAAGTCCGTCGGGAAGTGCGAGGCCTGATGTGGGCCGGGGGCTCTCCGGCGGTGACCCTTCGTTTGGTCCACACGACAAATGCTCCGTGCCCCAGGCGTGATGCATTCCGAGAAAGAAGGCTGTATGGCTGCTTCTACGAATCGTGACCGGAGCGTGATGTACTAAAAGCGTACGCTGACACGTCAGTGATTTGGGGGGAAACCAAGAATGCAGCTTACTTACCCGTTCAATAACGCTGAACGGCTGCGCCATCGCCGAGAAGAGAACCAGAAGCGGATGCGCACCGCCAGAATCGCTCTCACGCAGCTTGAGAAGGGCAGGCAGCCGCACACCGCCCCACGTAAGCCCCGTTCTGTTCGGCCGCCTTCGATGCAAGTCGGAAGTCTGTTGTCAGTCGGCCTTGTTCGACACACCGCATGGAGGAACATGAACGTGGCTTGCAGCCGGTTAGCGCTGCTGGTTAGACGCCACGGCATTTATGAACGCCCACGGAACAACCCGGCGGTGACGACGTCATGCCGTCAGCCACAAAGCTTGAACGTTGAACGTTGAACTGTCTTGACATGCTGGCAGCTTGAACGCGGCGCACAAACTTGAAGCTCACGAAACATCTCAAGTATACCACTGCCCCTTTGGAGTATTTAGTGTATTAAGTAAGTCTATACTATAACCAGTGTCGATTTAGTACACCGATCTAGTGCCCCCACCACTCAGTCTCTCAGCCGTGACACTGTGTTGGTGGTCGTCTAGACGGTGGCTCACTGCCAGTGCACAGTTCTGACTCAAGTCTCAGGCCTCAGCGCGTGATAGGAAGGGCTCAGCTGTATGCGGGTGTATGCTCGTGCGTATTGCATGTGGCATTTTCTGGTGGTTGTATGAATATATGCGAGCAGTGCGCCGGAGGGTATATCGGCGCGCAGCTCGTTAGAGATTTGACTGCAATCTTATAGATACATGGCTCGTAACCTCACGTCTGCCTAATTCTCCCTCGCCAGTTCTATCTTCTCGAGCTTCTCGACCTCCACCTTGATGCCTGCCTGAACGTACTTTCGCAAGGCCGGACGATACCCTAATACGAAGAGCATCTCCATGTGGACGAAGAAAGGGGCCATTACGAACGCTGGAGAACCATGCAGTCAGAGGAACGAAGGAAGACAGGGGTAGAGTCTTACCGCTGATGAAGTTATCGAGCAGCGCCGGCGCCCGCTTCTCTGCAAACCCGTGGCTTATGAACTGCGCGATGAAGGAGACGGCTTGGACAGCCAGAGCAACAGCAATCGCATTTGATCTGTGTCCTTCAAATGCTGTCGCTAGCAGCACTGTCGACGTATACTGAGGTATGAAGAGCACCTACGGATAAATGAAATGAATGGAGAGATTTACTGAGAGCAGGCCATACTGACAGCAGCTATAGGCTCGAGCGCGAAATAATACGCCCAGGTGATTATGGCGTAGGCGACTGCCATATTCGACTTGAAGACCATCTGGTCGTTGAGTCGATACTGGATGTCCGGGACAAATGGCACGCGAACAGTCGACATCAAGACAGACACGGACCTGCATGCACGTCGTTAGAGGCAGCGCTCACCACAGCAGCACTCTCTCGACTGCTTACCAGACAATAACAGGGACGAATATGAGATGCACGACCACATTCGTTGTGTTGTTATGGTAGGTGCCATAAAAGACCAGCTATTGAAGTGTTGATACCACTGTGTGACGAAACTAGCGGGAGAGCTCACCTGCTTCCTGGTATCAAGAATGCCGGGGGCCATTGCAAAGCAAGTAGGGTAGCGCAGCACAAAGGTCCTGCGCAAGGGGCGTGTACGAAATGTACGGTTTAATGCGAGGACGCAGTCGGAAGGTTCGCACGTGCTGTCCTGATCATGGGTTCCTCAAGCTTTGCTGTTTGCAACAAAGCTTATCACCCAAGGCTTGGGCCTGATGTGTGTGCTATCCTCTGCATGTCACCAAACAGGACAACTCTTGCCCAGCCCGCTCTTCGCTGGTGCTGGCCAGGCGGTCTGTTGCGACTGGACTGCGGTTCTGACATGGGGAGGAGGTTCTGATGTCGAGTTTGCGACGAGAGAAGGAAGCGGGGACACACCGTCGAGTGCACGGCCGCGCTCAGCGGGCCACGAACGGTGACGCGGCCATTCTCAGGAGTCCGCTAGTAGGCCCAGGTGTGACCATCTCCATCGTTCCTAGATGCACAGACTTACCCCGCATGGCGCGCCTACCAATTCCAATACACGGCGTCGGGCAGTCATGTGTACGGCAGCACCAGAAGAGAAGCGAGCCCCGGACTGTATGTATGTGACTTGATCTGGACAAGAACTTTGTGGCACCTGAGCGAGCTGCGCGGCAACATCCTGCGGTGATGATTGGCTCTCACCGCTCCGTCCGTCCGTGCCGGCCGCCGCCGCCGCTCGACGCGGCGTAGTTTCTGCTTCCCACTTCGACGGACACTCAGAGGAAGATAGCAACATGCCGGGTCGTCGTGAACGCACGCCTGGGCGTAGGAAATCGACAGCCTGTAAATTTAACATCCCTTTTAGCAGCTTCAGATGGATAGCGTTCGGCGGTGCGCTCTGAGATCACCGACCGAGAAACTGCTGTTTTCGCGAAGGTGTTGATCAACAATGGTTTGCACCAACAGCAATTGATCCAAAGACGCTTGTGCATTAGCCGACTGCGAAAAAACTTAAGCACTTCTGGCGCAGGCCCCCTCATCTAACTTTCTCAGCGAAGTGCTCGTCGACGACCCTGGCTGCCTTGCCCTGTTTATTACGGTAAAATAGAATGCTTCCTGAGGACCAACTCGCGTGAGTCGCTACACGGAAAACTGCTCGAACGACTGCACCTACCGACATCCTCAACAAACTGGCAGTCATTGTAATTATCCCAGAGCGCTTGGAAGACGGGCTTGGAAGAACAGTGGTAATGGTCTCCGATGAACTCCTTCAAGCGCTCTGTCGCCTCCGGACCATGGTCTGCATCATCGTCAGCGCTTTTCAAAGACACATTGGGGGTACACAGGACGCACAGAAAGGCATCTTCGGGAAGAAGTGGTGGATGACATGGAAGTGGGCGACGCCGTGCAGGAAGAAGTCGCCCATCCGGCCGAGGAATTCGCGATCCATGGTGGCAGCGGCCCCACGCGCATACGTCCACGCCCCGCTTCGGTAGTGCGGGAGCATGGGGTCGGTGTGGTGCAAGTACGTGATCATGACGAACCAGTGGTTCACGCACAGCCAGGGGATGCCGTAGTACTTCACCACGTCTGCCAATCCCCACACGGCAATCGCAAGCCGCAATGTGTATATCATGCCCAGGATTCCGAGGTTGGATGCAATGACGACGTCGCGCTGCGTCTTCGTGAAAATCACAGAACTTGCTAAGCAATGGCCCGGGTACGCATTAATATACACCGTGTTTAACACCGGACACAAGGCAGAAACTTACGGTCAAAATGGTTAGTATACTTCGGGTAACCGCGCTGGCCAGAGACGTTGCATACTTCCAAGAGAGGTTAGCACCTTGCACATAAATATTTATGAAACAGACAGACGGCTCACAGAGATATGCCGGAAACGCCAGCAGCTGTTGCCTCACGAGCTGGAACAGGGTGTATATGGGCGTGTCTCCAAAGTACTCCGCGTAATCGACCGGACCGTGTGCCTCGTCAGGAGATTCAGCTCACTTCTCGTCCAGGGCACGTATACCTCGTCGCGCTCCATAGACGCATGAGTGCTGTGGTGGCGATGGTGCGATATCTTCCAGCTGAAGTAAGGCGTCCACAGAGCCGTGTGCGTCAACTACGGGAAATAGTCAGCGAAGTTCAGAGGTAGAGAGCCGCGACCTACAAAGCCTACAACGTCGCAGACACGCTTGTTCTCCGAGAACGCTCCGTGTCCGCACTTCAGCAGGGTTCAAAGCTTGAGCGATGCTTCGCGAGATGAAACCATACTAGTCAACTGACCTCATGTCCGATAACCCATATTCCGGTGAAAATAAGTCCCTGGAACCACCAGCTGCAGAGCAAGGATCGTTGAGCGCACAGCACATGTGGAGCACAGTCCGCAAACGTACTAAACCAGCCACAAGCTCCACCGGAGCATTTCGGAGCCTAGGAAGCCGAGCCGATTCGCAGCCGGCGAGTATGTCGGAAGCAAGTCGATGTGTGTGGCGAGGTACCCGGCCGTTGCTGCCATCGCAGCATCTCTGAGGAGATACAGGAGGCCGCGAGTGGTGTCCCGCTTGAAGAGACGGGCGGGTATTGCATCACGAATGTCCTCTATCGACCTAGATAACAGCAGTGAATAAGTATATGATAATAGAGGCTACGATAATGTGGCTACATACCACTGTAGAGGCTCAAACGGTTTTGTAGAGACTTGCTCGTCAAGCGGGACAGCAAGGCAGTCCATAACCTCCGTTTCATGTGGAGTAGGTGGGGGAACAGCGGACATGACACTACAAATTGTATGGACTTGTCGGCTAAAGTCGAGCGTCATCCTGGAAGACTGGACAAAGTCGCAGTATATGAGCTCGTTCGGAAGGCCGCTGTAGAGTTACGTCAGCACGTATGGACGAGCAATTAACCACAACACACACCAGAAAGGGCAGCATGGACGAGTGTGCACGCGGGAAGGCCGAGCCCATACTGGGCTTGGCAGATGCGGAAGCATATAGCCGGAACAATAGGCGGTTACTTCGCGAAGGAGGTGACCCCAAAGCTCGGGTGCACGAGAACATTGAGGCCATGGTCATGATGAGGCCGGAAGAGGAGTTTCGCGCAGATCGCTGGGATCTAATTCTGAGTTATCATCGC
This sequence comes from Terana coerulea, assembly GCA_024811115.1. Lineage (NCBI taxonomy): Eukaryota > Fungi > Basidiomycota > Agaricomycetes > Polyporales > Phanerochaetaceae > Terana > Terana coerulea. The sequence goes on from JAKOGH010000234.1 coordinate 24,971, forward strand.
ACGCCGCGGTTAACGGCCACCGTAGGTTTAAGGGTGTGGAAGTCGTTGAGCTTGCATCAGGCTAATACCGCATCCGACCATTACGCGGCCCATCGAAATGCCTGACACCATTTTCAACGCCTCCGTATATTCTACCGTGTTCTAATCAATCATAATGTACAGGAAGTGCAATGAAAAGATAGCGGTACCCGTAACTTACGAGGTCTCTGTAGTTCTCAGCTTCTGCCCGTTCCCCGTCCTCCTCGGACGCCACTGCTTCATTTCCCACCTCCTGACTCCGGTCTGATAGATCTGTGGGTGCATGGCCAAGTATCAGAAGACTCCTGGCAGATGTACTTCGGCTAGCTGACCGCAGCGTTCGACTTCCTAACAGGCGGGGCGCTGGTGTATCTACCCGTTTCTCGACCAGAGCTAAAAGCTGCGCGGGTCAGTGACTTTCAAGACTTCAAGAAGTTGCGCGACGTACCCCGTCGAACCGTCGAACCGAACTCCGATGTCTTGCATGGGGAATCCAACAAGCGTCTTAGAAACGATGCATCCCGTGGTTTACCGAGCTTTGACTAGGACTCGGATGCTTGCCGCTGGAGGGGTAGAAGTCTTGGCTTGTTCTGAATACAGCCGATCTTCCCATGGCATATTCTTGAGGTCGAAAAGTTCGAGGAGCTTGACGACTTGCAAAGCGAATGGAGGCGTACTTTTTCGCGTCTCATAGTCCTTGTTGACCTGGTGGGAGTGACGTTGAGCTGAGCGCACCGGGCGTCGTCCGCGTAAACACCGGTAATAAACACGGTGGGTCATAGTGAAATGATAAGGAGAGCGTACAAGCTGAGGTCTAACGAGTGCAAGACCAGGTTTCGCTGGTGACGAACGGCGGGGAGATGCTCGGTGTTCATGCGAAACTGAAGAAAC